>OU860781.1:5537536-5712536 GCA_917862395.2 Heliconius sara
TATGTACGTAGGTACATTTTTTTTCAGTTTTACGTTGTATCCCGCACACAGCAGGGTAGGCAGAGGAAACCTAGTTTTAAGACACTCACATTCTCCACTTTCCGCCGAATTCTGGAGACACCAGAGCGGAGAAATAAAAATATAAATCTAAATAAATATTTCATTTCCTCGAATGGGGATCGAACCCACAACCAGTCGATTTACAGGCATACTTTGTACCCCTGCGCCACGACTAGCCTTTGAAGTGCCTTTATACACTAGTATGTATATACGTAAATACATATTGGACATATACATAATAGTTCGTTATCGTCTATAGTTATAGAAAATTTATAATTATTTCTTCACAACGATAGCTAGAGAAAGCTACAATTCAATTTAAAAGAACATCTTAACATTTCTATCTCGCGTGCACCACTTGTATCAAAATCATTATTATGATATACCTACTCAAAAATACATTACCATAAATAATCCCGCATGTAGCAGGATTGGCAGAGGGAGCCTCGTGTTAAGACACTTCGCTCTCCACTTTTCAATGAATTCTGGAGTGGGAATCGAACCCACAATCTATCGCGTTTACAATCATTGTGCTTGAGGCATTGTGCGACGACTACATATACATTGTGTACCTAAAGAAATCTACAATAAAAATATATTTATATTATATTGAATTTTTTTCTTGTTCATAACGAAACGTATCCTCTATATTTTTTTTATATATATATATATATATTTACAAGTATTTTTTTACGTAACCAAGTGTGATAAAAAAAATAAGGAAACAAACTTAAATTAGACGCTAAAAATTTTCAGAAAGGAAGTAACAAAAACTTAAATATGTATTATTATAATAATATACACAATTATAAAATATTAATGATAATATCTTTCTTTATTCCTTATTCTATTACATTATTTCCTTTTATTTCTGAAATCAACTTTTAAATTGAAGTGTTGATTGATAGTCTAATTATAGGAATCACGCAAGTTGTAAATTTAACTTTCCCTTCCATTATTTTCGTTATATCTATACAAGCTTTAGGCATAGTAGAGACATAATATGTAAGTAAAAAAATTAAATTAAATTAGCTTCACGCTGTATCCCGCACACAGCAGAGTAGACAGAGGGAACTTAGTGTTAAGACACTCCCTTCCCCACTTTCTGCCGAATTTTGGAAGCATTGCGTGTCGAGTGGCAGAAGTCAACGCCGAAAATGGGGAACGGAGTGTCTTAACACTAGGTTTCCACTGCTTACCCTGCTGTGCGCAGGATACAGCGTGAAGCTGATTTAATCTAATTACTTAGATAATTATTAATGCAACATGAACAGTTAATGCTGAATTTTTTTATTATAGAGACTCGTATAATTAAATATAAGTAACAATTTGAAAAAATCGTTTTGTTTTTCTTCAAAACGTAACAAGAATCTAAAAAAAGTTGAGTTTGGGTTGAATTAAAATACATGAAAAGGACGTTATCAGTATTTTATTTATTAATAATATCTCAACTGAATATTATTATATTTTTTAGGACTTTAAAAGTGTTATTTATTCCACACTTAGGAAAGAAAAATATATTATATATTTAGAGAACGTATAAAATTTTGAACGTAGCGGGAATTGAACCCGCGCCTGCTGTGATGAATATAGCCTTTAAAGATAGCCAATTAAAAGTTATGACGATAGTCCACTTTTCATTGAAATAGTATAGTTAGAAGTAAATATATCAAGGCTTAGGTCCAAGCGACTTCCTGGCGATAATCTGAGCCTAACCGGTATACGACAGGATAACGGGATGTAATGAACATACTATATTATATTTACTATCTTTGACATCTTTTCATAAATACCTACTATATTAGGTACAATTCTACCCATATTTTCAATGTTTAAGCTTACGCAGAGGGAACCTAGTGTAAAGATAATTTATTTTCCACGCGGAACACAACGCCGCGCTTTTGCCTCTCTACACCAGAGCGAATAAATGGAAATATAAATTGAAATAAAAATTTACCATCCAATGGGGATCGAATCCACAACCAGTCGTGATTAAAGTCACACACCTGTGACTTGCACTGCGACCGGCCTCAACAAAAAACATATTTCGATCCTACCCAGAAAAAAATGAATATAACTAGCTTCGCACCTCTGAACACAAGCAATAAATTGTGTAAATGTATCACAAAACGTAAGTAAAGCAACCAGGACCCCTGTCAATGACCGTACCCGTTTCCGTTACTCTGTTAACGTGTAAACGGAAAGCTTGAAAACATTATTTGTACTGTACGAGCCTAGAATGTGGCTGTAGTAGCCGTTGAAAAAATTGAGTGTTAAAAACTTAAACGACTTTCAAAATTTATAGTCGTTGACTAAAGAAAAACCATTGTAAATCAAAATTTAAATCTAAATTTTCTAGTAATTATATACATTTATAAGTCTATAAGGTAGTATTATGATAGATTAATTAATTGTTATTTTTTAGCTATACGCTGTATCCCGCACATAGCAAATCGGCCAGGACAAACCTGGGAACCTGATGTTAAGATGCTCCATTTCCATTAAGACACTTCGGT
The DNA here is from genome assembly GCA_917862395.2 of Heliconius sara. Classification (NCBI taxonomy): domain Eukaryota; kingdom Metazoa; phylum Arthropoda; class Insecta; order Lepidoptera; family Nymphalidae; genus Heliconius; species Heliconius sara. Next base: position 5,540,113 of record OU860781.1, read on the forward strand.
TCCACATTCTGGAGACATTGCGTGTTGATTGAAGGAACTCAACGCCGCGCTTTGACACGTTACCAGATTGAGGAAATATGAAATATTTAATTTCACGAACCCATAACCTGTTGCATTTAAACCCTGCGCGCTAAATGATTAATTACACTGTACAATATTAAACTAAAATACTTTGATAATACATAGGGTAATAATTTTCATACTATGTGTTCTGGTAACATTTTCTAGGCATTATTTTAAATTTCAGAACTGAAACTCTTGTAGTACAATTGCTGTTTTACCTTGTATTTTTTACAAAATTTTATATTAACAAACTTTCACAAAAAAGAAATACTTAAACAGTTTAACTTTTTTATCAAAACTTATTTTAAAGAAAAAGAAAGGTGAAGTGAAATAAATATACGAATTACAAATTGGAGCTATTTACTATTAACCACAGGCTGCTCCTTTCATGCTTCAATGAGTTTCTAAATTAAGTTTTTATAGGATAAACATGATGTTCACATGAACTTTCCGTATATTCCGAACGTCAAAAAAAAAATTCAGCTTCCCGCGTGTAGAAAAGTATGTATAGTGTTACGACACTACGCTCCAAATTTTCCTCCGAATTTTAGTTGAGAGGCGTAACTCAACGACGCGCTTTGCGTCGACACCAAAGTTATTATCAAAGTTAATACATAACTAAATAAAATAATATTCTTGTAAATTTTTGTTACAAATATCAAAAATCAAAACGATCCAATATAACGTGACATAAAATGAAATGAAAGTATGTTCACATTACTCTAAGTGAAATGCTGAAATATCTACGCACTCTCACATGATCACTTCTAGATCTCTATTAGTAAGATATAATTTATAATAATAAAAAAGAGAATACTGCTATCCAAAATAACATAATAGGTGAGAGTATCATAACACTAACTTTCCAGGTTCCCTCTGCCTTCCCTATGTTCATACAAGGATATATAAGTACAGCGTGAAACTAATATCTTAATTGCATAATGTAACATATAAATGACTTTTCAATTCTCTTTACTTGCAAGTTAACTATTAGGTTCCGCTCAATGGGAAACAAAATTAAGTCTTTAATTATATAACTGTGTTAATGTAAAAAATAACCTTAAGTTAAGTAGAAGTTTTTGGAGATACCACTATAACAAAAACTTAATGCTTTTTAACACTGTATGGCTTTTAACACTGTATGACATTACAATACACTCATCGCTAGGAATGATGTAACCAAGTAAAAAATATGAACGAGCCATCCCATTACAGAATAGAATGTGGTATTTTTGTTAACTATAAAATGTGTTTTTCAAATTAGGTAATTACTAATAATATTCAATCAGCTTCACGCCGTATCCCGCATATAGCAGGATAGGCAGAGGGAACCGAAGTGTGAAGACACTTTCCGTCGAATTTTTTAAGTCATTGCATGTTTAGTGGCGTGGCTCAACGCCGTGCTCTTGCCTCGACACTAGGACGATGAAATGTTGATAATGTTGATAATTCTTAATATTTCAGTTCCTCGTGTGGGAATCGAACCCACAACCTATCACGTATACAGTCACCCGCTTGTGCGCCACGACTGATCTTAAATGTACTAGATTTCATTTAATTTATTTTAAGCAATGACATATGTATATTATATTTAAATAATTAAATTTAATATTTCAATATACAAGCAAACAAACAAGTCAATTCACAAATCACTTATCTGACAGTGATCGAGAAGTAACATATATTTTTAAAATCCGGAAATATATTCGACATTCTCCAGATAAACGAAGAATGTTGATAAGTGGTGAATATTTCGCAAATACTATACTTGAATATTGATCGTAAAAAAATTCTTTAGGATAATGATATTTTTAGATGAGAATGTTGTTTAAAATTTCTGTGATGATTCGAATGGAAATATATAAAGAAAACAAGATGTCATATGTTAGAAACCAAGGCCAGTCACTGTATCCCAATCACAACAAAGTACGTTCGTTCAAGATTCGTTTCCTACTTCCCGTCAAATTCTTCGCGGCGAAGAATCAGAAAATATATATAATAAATAAAAAATCTTCAACAACTTTGGAGCTAATTAAAAAATATAGTTAAAATAATCAAATTCTGTAGTCTGTTGACACTTGACATCAGCTTGTCCTCAATAAACCTTAATATATATTTATATAGATCTTACCTTCACAACATTAAATTCCTTTGATGGTTGAAACGTTATCTGAAAAAAAAAACAGAAAAAAATTAATTACCATGAATAATGACACAGTTATTCAAATGAATAACCATAAATATTATAATGTTCATTCGCGTTAAAGAACAAGATTTTCCAATTTATTTTTGCCTTAAATAAAAAGATACATTTTTTAAAACAACACAAAGTATTTTCCTAAGTATTAGTGAGAGTGTTTTAGAATATTGAGAATGAATGTCCCACTCGGGGGTGTCTTAATATTTTAAATATATTGATGTCTCAGGTGTCACTAGACAAAATATGTCGTGTGGTGAAAAAGAAAAGCACCTTTTAATAGATCCTTTTATAAGTAAATATAAACAAAATATGGTACGTTTTTATTCAGCTTCATGCTGTATACCCCAGATAGTAGGAGAGGCAAAGGTAACTTAGTGTTGACGCACTCCTTTCCTCATTTTCCGCCGAATTCAAAAGGCATCCCAAATCCCAATCCCTCGTCACCAAAGCGAAAAAAATAGAAATATAAAAAAAACATTTTAGATCGGAAATTGAACCCACAACATATCGCGTTTATTCACACTATGTTTGGGCATGAGAATTAAAAGGAGGAGCTATCTATTACTGTTACAGCATTTATATGAAATGATATGCCACGAGTCACTCACAGCTATCTATACATCTGGGTTAAGAAATAAATATTGCTACACGTAAAGGAAATGCGAGCCACTTGCATTTCCATCCGGTGTGCACTCTCGATTCTTTAAGTTATCTTTTTTTTACTTTGTCTATTTATCTTTTCTTAGTACAAATAATTACAATATATGAATTTAATAACAATATATGAATAAAAATTATATAATTTTTATATACAGGAAGTGAAATAATTAATCAAGATACCTCAACAGTTTAGACATAGGATTTTTTTTCATTTCACGATGTTTATACGTAACGTAAACACAACTACTAAAGGTTAAGCAACTTTGAACTATGCCTCCAATACCTACGACTCCATTTCGGAATGAGGCGTGTGCGGCGGTTTCCCTTTGATAGTTTTATTGTGTGCGTGCGTCGTACTTGACAAATGGCGTTTTATATTACAACAATAATTTTATTACTTATTTTGTTTGAAAAAATATTTTTTTCATTTTTGAGATTTTTTTAAAAATTGTATTAGGCTTTTATAGAGTAGTTAAAACTGTGGTTTCATTTAAATTGGTGCTAACACTTCCACCCTGTATATGGACAAAAACTAGCAAAATAAGTACACTATAAAAAATAAATATCAACTGAAATAACTCCGAATAAAATTTAAAATATAAATCGACCAAACCAGTGTAAGATGGCTTCTATTGAAATATATATTTACTTTTTATGATATTGAAATATCTTAGGTCATAGTACCTAAATATGTCTTAATGCAGTTTCAAATAAAAAATATCAGGCACTTTATATAAGAATTTTATATACGTAATACAATGCCTGGTTTTATATTATACATTTATAAAATATAATTTATTATTATGTTGAGGCCAGTCGTGGCGCAGAGGCACAGTGTGACTGTAACGCGACAAGATGCTATAGTGTCAAACGCGGCGTTGAGTTCCGTCATTCAACACAAAATGCCTCAAGAATTAGGCGGAAAACGGGGATTATAATAGTAATAGATACCCCCTGCTGTGTGCGGGATACAGTACGACGTCAAAAAATTTGATATTGACATATGGCTCCGTCATAATCGCGCTTTAGCTGTGATAGTATTTTTTTTTAATAAAACAGCTGCATATTGTAATAGTTAGATATTATATAACATAAAATTATCAACTTTAAAACCACGTACGTTAACCTTAATCTAACACGTAATTCTGTTATTTTAATCAGTTCTATCGCAAGCAAGTAATTTTCTTAATTAATTTTATGTAACTTTGACTTTGCTACAACATATGCAATAGTACGGTCTGCAGCAATAGTTTAAACAAAAAATATATATTTTTGTTACAAATTTTATCACTTATAAGGTAAACTATTATAATATAAGAAATTGTTTTGTCTTATATTGAAATAAATTAATCAACTTCACGCTGTATCCCGCACACAGCGGGGTTGGCAGATAGAACCTAGAGTTAAGACTACGCTCCCCACTTTCTGCCGAATTCTGGAGGCATTGCGTGTTGAGTGTCTGAACTCAATGCCGCGGACAAAAACTTAGTAACTAATTTAAGTATAAAAATTAAGATTAATACGATTTTTACCATATATTTAAAACTTATTATATATATTATTAGTAATTAAAACAGCACAATTAAAGTCACAACTATATTTTATTTTAAATAAGTACTTAAAAATTATTGATTGTATTTCAAAACTCTATGAAATTATTGGATTGAAAGACTTCCATTTTTTTACATAAGTCTTGATTAGACTATTTAGCAATTATATGCAAATAGATTCATTTACTATACTACCGCTAAATGTGTACATATTACGTGACTATATTATAAATATGTTTGTTTAAGCTTAATGCACGGTTTTCAAATCGATATGGAATAAAGACGGATTTGGTATTAAATAGTGTAGAATTGGTGTCAAATTGTGTAAATAATAACATTTTTAACTAGTAAATAAATCAGTTTCACGCTGTAACCCGCACTCAGCCGGATAGGCAGATGTAACCTAGTGTTAAGACGCTCCGTTCCGCCGAATTCTGGAGGCATTGCGTGATGAGAAGCGGAACTCAATGCCGCGCTTTGCCTCGACACCAGAGCGAAGAAATAGTAATATACATTTAAATAAGAATTTCATCTCCTCGAGTGGGGACTAAACTCATAACCAGCCAAGCTATATTGTGTCTAGTAAACTATACTATATAGTAAAGAAAATAAGAGTATTCATTTTTATATAGTTTTGATAATTACGAGGCCAGTTTTGGCGCAGGAGACAAGCGTGTCTCTAAACGACAGGTTGTGGGTTAGATTCCCACTCGAAAGAATTGAATATTTAATATCTTCAATATTTCACTCTGACATCGAGGCAAAGCGCGGCGATGAATTCAGCCACTCAACACGAAATGCCTCCAGAATACGCCGGTAAATGGTGAGCGGGACGTCTCCCTGGGCTCACTCTTCCTACCCTGGTACATGAGGATTACAGCGTGCCGCCGAAAAAAAATGTTAATAAAAAAATATTGTCATGACCAAACTGAGTACAATTCAATTTTACAATAAATAATTACATAATAGCTTCTTACTTAAAAAATATTAAAGTGGTGCTTATAAGCATATAGAAAACACAATTTTCATGTAATTTAGGATGACATTCGAAAAAACAATACAAATATACCTTAAATGGAACATCAACATACGGAAGAAAAAATCTATGCCAATAACATATAGGAAATGTTATGGTTTTCTTGTTAGTAATTATACTCCTCTCTAATTCCCTTGAAACAAGAAATGTACCTTTCAATGAATGACTGAGCTGATAATAAATTGTTTAGTAGTAATTTAGAGATTCTGAAGCCAGTCGTGGCGCAAGGTGTGGCTGTAAACTAAATGAAATGAAAATATTTATGAAAATGTTTTTTTATTTAATAATATAAATAATAATATTTTTCTATCACGTTATATCACTTTATTTACTTTATATTATAAAGTGATATAACGTGAATTTTTAAATGTAGGGACCCATTTCTATAAGTTAGACTACCCTGTTAACCTTATACCAAGAAAATGATATAGAATTAAAATGTAATTTTAACAAAATCTATATAAATATGTGTTCCAAAAATAAATTTTATTACTAAAATGGACCATGAATTGATGGTCCCAAATAGTTAACCAAAAATTTATTCATATTCAACCTTACCTTTTTGAATCCAAATATTTATATGTAAATGTTATCAAACTTTTGCACTTAAGTGAAAAAGTAAGTTTGTGACCGTTTTTTTAGGTTCACGCTGTATCCGTGTACATAGCAGGAGAAGGATTATGAGAGCTTAGTTTTAGACATTCCGTTCCCATTAAGGTATTTCTTTACCCTACTTTCCACCAAATTCTAGAGACATTGTGTGTTGAGTCGCGGAAATAAATGCCGTGTTTTTCTCATCATCACAGCAAAATTAGACAATTGCGTATATAACAAACGAGTAACAAACAGTCAATTACATTTATCGTTGTAGAAAAAACTTCAAATAAAATTAAATTTAATTACTCAACAGGCAATGCCTCCAGAATTCGGCCGAAAGTGGGGAACGGAGTGTCTTAACACTTGATTTCCTCTGCCTACGCTGCTGTGTGTGTGCTGTGTGTGATACAGCGTAAAGCTAATAAATTTTTTTAAAACTAAATTAATTTAAAATTTAATCTTCAAACATTAAAAATGGTATGAACTATTTTTTAATATACCCATTCAAATGGTAAGGCCATTTGTTTTCATTGACAATAAAGAAATACCCAAAAAAAGTAGAGTAGAGTAGAGTAGTAGAGTTTAGAATAAATAAATATTTTCTTAATATAAAAACAAATATAGCCGATGACTTAAACGGAATGTAACAGGTCAACCGCCTCACCTTGGCTGGAGGGCGCCCGGTCTGAGCAATGTTTTCTAGTTCGACTTTCAAGCGAATACAGCAGTTCAATTGAATGATTTGTATGATGTATACTATGTTTTGTTCTGGCCATGCAAAGATACGTTTTATAAATAAATAAAAAAAAAGCAGCTTCACGCTGTATCGTGTGCGAAAGTCGAATGCCTGTGGAACTTAGTATTAAGTTACTTTGCCCCCGTCCCCCGCATAACGACGCCGCGTTTTAGCTACCTGAGCGCAAAAATGAAAATATTAAATATTTCATTTCCTCGAGTGGGAATTGAACCCTGTTACGCCCGCAGTCACACTCTTGTGTCCATGCACCACGACTGTAGTTTTATCTATTATTGTAATAAATAAAATAAAGTTAAGTTAATCTCTAAATGCAAATATTTCTACGCTATAAGCAACGATGACTTCATATTGTCTTACGTCATTAATATTTTCCGTTAGGTAGCTTTCTTAACAGGAGCGTTGTATATACATATAATAAATGTTGAGTATGCCGTAATGTTGTAATGTATCTAGATTTAGAATTAGGTGAAAAGTTGGGAACGTAAATTTCGTAATCGGAACGACGTGTTTTAACACTAGGTTCGCTGGTTTCCTCCGCGTATCGCGTGTTCAGCGTAAAACTAGAAAAAAATTGTAAAGTTTTCAATAATATTGTGTGCTTTGTGTGAAAATCTGAAGGCTATCTATGTGTAATCAGAACTGAGAAAACTTTTAAGATGTTTTTTGTAACTAATACATGGACACCCTTGTCTAGTAGCAAAGGATCTCGAGTCCCCCAAACCTACGTCATTTTAGCAAAGCTGAAATTTTGAGGACTATTATATGTAGTAAACACAGTACGTGTACTCACTAACTTGAAAGTCGGGCCCTTTCATAACTACATACAATCCTCAATACTAAATAAACTATTAAAAAAATTCAGATTTAAACACTAGATTCCCTCTTGCGGTATACAGCGTAAAGTTGCAATATTTACAAGGTACGGTAGTGTTTAACTACAACAAGGACCAAAACATGACTCTATTTACACTGATATAAAAAGAAAGTAGCAAATTCTTTCATTTAACCGCAAAAATGACTTTTTACTAAATTATAATTTATACAAAATATATTAACCTAAGTAGGTATTAATAATATATGTACCATATATTTTACGTTAATTCGTCCTTATAATAATAATCGTCCGATTGATTCTTCGCCTGCTTCTTGTTCAATCCTTCTCTCTTATCTGATCCATTAGTGAAAATCGCATTAAAATCCGTTGATTTTAGCGTATATGATAAAAGCAAGTTATATGGTAAGGCAAGCTATGTGTTTATACTAGAAGAGAGATTAATAATTGTGTAAATGTATAATATTTTATTATTATATACAGACAATTTAATATTATTAACATTAGTTTAAATTAATAGAATATTACAATAACTTTGTTTTCACAGAAGAAAAACATACGATATAGCAATCAAACGAAAAATATCTTATTATTCATTAGAAGCAAATTTGAAATTTATATACCTACCTAATAATACAAACAAGTTTATCATAAAAATTAAAACAACTTTACATACTAGTTTCGTTAATTTATATATAAAAAGAAGATACAAAAAATAAAAATTAAATTACTCAACTGAATTTATAGTTTGTTTATTACAAGATATTTTAGTCTTTAGATCAAATATAAATTTACACGATGGTAGTGGGTTTGAATGCCACTTGAGAGAATATTTATTATATGAAAATAAAGCAGATAGTTTGTCCTCGAGTGCTTTACTTACAATATTGATCTTGAGCCGCACAACAACACATCTAGGTTTTAAGTTACATAACCTTATAAATAAAAAATATTGAGATTTTTTCTCTTATTATTTATCATTAGATACGTATTATATGCTATTAAATTATATTAAAGCAAAAAAAAAACAACATCATGATGTATGTATACCGCAGATAGCAGGGTACAGGGTACAGGGAACCTAGTTTTAGTGTAGTGAATTTTTCGAGTCATTAAGTATTGTGTGGCGGAAATCAACGCCGGGCTTTTGCCTTGGCGCCAGAGCGAATAAATGAAAATATTAATAAGAGACTGTGGATCGAACCTACAACTTGTACCTCTGAGCCACGACGGCCTCTAAGCAAGATACCCTAAATTAATAATTTAAAATGTATAAAAAATAAAATGAGATAAATGAAACGCTCAATCCACAGAGTTATTAACGCAGCCTTGCCTGACTTTCGCCGAGGCGATAGGTCAGACTATCTCGTGGAAAATTATCACGAACAGGTTTAGCCTCATTTCACTGTTCACGCGTCTGTCTGTCCACTTCTATACGCGTTATTGAATGTAAAGACGGCCCCAGATTGCTATCGTGAGTGAGGGCTGTGGGCTCTTATCGTGGTGGCGGTAAGAAAAGTTGCAAGAAACGTATAATTTACATAGATACAAAACTTTCAAGCAAAATAGCTATATCTGGTCCTACTGACCTGGAAAAGAACTTGGTAATTATATTTGTCGGCATGCTGTATTGGACATTAAACACTTGTTATATTATGCTAGAACAGCTTCACGCTGTATCCCGCTTACAGCAGGGTAGACAGAGGGAATCTTATTGTGAAGGCACTCCCGTTTCCCACTTTCCGCCGATGTTTTTGTAGGCAATTTGTCGGGTCTTGTTGCTAGAGCGATGAAATTAAAATATTAATAAATAATAATTAATTCCCTGGAGTGGGGAACAAACACACAACCGTCGCATTACAGTCACAATCTTATGCCTCTTCGCCACGACGGTCTCAGTTTATGCTAGATACTAGGTAGAAAACTATTTTAAACTAAATTATTTCTTTAGGTTGTTGTGTAATTCCTAGTCCAAGAATTCAGTTGCTTCAAATACCAAAAATCGATGTTTCTTCAAATGAAATAAATTTACATATATATATTATTTTTTTCAATCTACAATCTATAGTAAAATCAAACTACCTAAGAGCGAGTAAAAACTTGTTTGTGGCAAAAAAAATTAAAAGGGAAAAGAACTACCGCATATTTACGCACTGGCCTTTATAGCTTACACTTAAAGAATTCTTTGTTAGTATGTATTGATCGAGAATACGATATCAATCTGGGCTTCAATATTTTTCGTATCTGGGTCGTACAAAAGGAAAATCTTGGACAAAATGTTTTATTGTTTTTTTGTAAGATTTTTCGAGGCCAGTCGTGGCGCAGCGGCACGAAGTGTGACTGTAAAACCGACTGGTTGTGGGTTCGATCCCCACTCAAGGAGATGAAAGTTTATGTAAATTTATATTTCCATTTCTTCTTTGAGCTCTGTCACTCAACACGCAATGCCTCCAGAATTCGGCAGAAAGTGGGGAACGGAGTGTCTTAACACGAGGTTCCCTCTGCCTACCCTGCTGTGTGCGGGATACAGCGTGAAGCTGATTTGATTTTGATTTTTGTAAGATTTTTTCCTTAATTACATATTAGTGAATAGGTTACAGGTGTATCAAATTTTCACAGTTAGTACAAGGGGTGATAGTGAGACTAAATTACCGACCGATTGAGACTAGGGTTCGACTTTTATGTCAGTCTTAAGTCATTTTGTGTATTTTTATTTTATATATTAAAAATTGCATAAACACGTTTGGTTTTTTTGTTATTTGTTTAAGGAAAGATAGCAGATTGTGACTAAAATAAATTAAATATATTATGAGCAAAGTGTTGCAGGCCATAGTTTAGAAAGCCCTGGCTAAGCCCAGTGAATGTTAGGGGCAGCATGAAGGTCGCTCTATTCATGACAAAAGCCTGTAGATGGACATTGGACATTCTATTCACAAGTAAATTATGCCATCATTTATCTTTTGTACTATTCGATTTATGAATATTGCAAGGCCAATATCAAATTTTATTCTACTACTATTCTACTAAATAAATTGTAATTTTCTAATATACAATTGATACTACATTAATAATACTAGAGAACCTATTGACGTTGCCATAGCAACGTGTATGTCACTTTACAGTATATACAAGAGTGTATATTGTCAAATATACGGTAGTGTGTGTTATATTTGTTTTAATTATTTAACATTTTGTTATGCATAAATTTAACAAAATATTAATTATTTAATTTCTTTTAGTGGCCAAGCGAACCCACAACCCGTCGTGTTTACAGTCACACGCTAGTGCCCCTGCGCCACGACTGGACGTACATTATTATCACGATAATACTGCTTATTTTCCATTTAATTTAAACTATTCTATCTGTGGATTATGCAACTATGATATCAATTTTACGGAATCAATTTGTACTAATTGGCGCGTCGGTACCGCAAGTCGGCCAAGTGCCAACTGAACTAATCGGACAACGATTCAATTCCTTATAGGTCAAAACCCCGATACTGGAGATACAAATAAAATACTAAAGAATACTGTACAGTTACCTTAAATTATTTTGCAGAAAATTTGGGTAAAGATTGAAATAAATAATACATAATATAGTTACTCTTAGTAAGAATACGAGTCAAATGCGAGTCGGACTCGCATGCGCGAGGGTTCCGTAAGTAATTCAAAATTCAAATTTGTGTGTCAACGGGAAGTATAATTTTAAATTTGACGAATTAAACTTTTCGGACGTATGCACTCATTTTGCATGAATTTCATACAAAAACGATACATAAACGCTCGTATTGTGATTGTGTTCACTTAGAGCTTGATTTTTCGGTGCTCTAATGGACCAATCGATATATGCATGCTATCTCGAGATAATTTTTTTTTGACATAAAACAAAAGTGATACTATAAGGGCACCGTTTTTTTTTGCTTTTGATGTGCGAAACCCTAATAAAAAGGATATGTCGAATACATTATAAAAACATAAATCTCACTTTGTACTTTCATGTAAAATTTATAAATATTATAACGGGAGTGACAAAAAAAGGCAAAATACCACAAGTTTTACAAATTAGTCACGCATGCCCAGCTCAACAACAACGTCGAAAGCGTTAAAAGTACTTCAATTAATCGCCGTACGCAAGTTGATTTCATTCTGTATATGGTAATCCTTGATATTGAAATTCCACAGTGTTCTCTTAGTAATTTGATAATAAAAAATATTAACAAAAAACCAGGCCAGCTCACAAAAAATATAAAAAAATAAAATATGAGGCACGCGATCAAGAATCGAACCTGCGCCATTAACGTTCCAGACACACCTACCTACATTCTAAAAACTCCAAGTACACGTAAGATGAAAAGTGTTAATATATTATATTATATGACCAATTATAAATATTATCTAACTATAAAAGCAACTTTAAATAATATGCTTGAAAATTAAAAAAATAACTTATTTTTTTTATTTTACGAATATCATTTGTAATTGTTCCTTAAATTTTCAATCGATTCGATAATATTTTTTATGAAATTTAATAAAAAAAATATGTGAGAACAAACGTATCTTAACACTAAACAAGAAACAGTTTATAATTATAATAATCAAAAACTCATATTATATGCTACTTCTTTTAAAAAATATATAACACTTTTTGACAGAACGATACCAAAACAATATAAAGAAACTAGTTCTTAATACGCACCGTAACAAAGTGAAGATCCAACTCAAAACAACTTATATTTCTTTAAGCTTCTTAAGATTTTATATAAAATATAGATTTTTTTCACAATAACAACAAACGTGGCTGTGTTTATCGAAGTATTTACAATGTTTATGTTTAGAGAAGTAGTGATATGATTTTTTATTCACGCTGTATCATCACCTTACTATTGCATTTAAAATATAAATTTTAAAGAAACTTTCAATCATTTATTTGTGTTACATTTGTTTTTACTGGTTTCAAATATATACCATATAGAGAAAAGTCGCAGCAAACGAACCTTAAAATTTTGTGGAAAAAACTTAATAAGTTAACTTTAAGAAGGTTTACTATAAGTCTATAAGTCAAAAGATCAGATCAGAACAGTAAACAAAATTTATTTTTTTATGAATATAAGCATTTTTTTTACACGTAACTTAGGTATGTTACATTTCATAACGAGTTTCGTACTAAATATATTTTTGTCTAATCCGCAAAATACGATAGATACTTGAAGATAAAATATGTACGATAATTTTTTCTCCTTGGCTTCTTAGTGTATTCCGTATAAGCAGATAGGCAGAAAGAACCTAGTGCTTAGACACTCCGTTCCCGCACGGAACGCGCTCAAAAACTTTGGCTGCGCCTTGTCTTGTTACTAGAAGTAAGAAATGAAAATTAGTAATTCCCCATATGTGGGAATAGAACCCACTGCCGTCTCGTTTACTACAGCCTCAATGTATGTGTGTATGTTATGCTATAGTTACGGAATTATTTGTATTTGTAAAGAAATTAGAGAAAGTGCAAGTACTACGCGCCTGTGTCCATACCAACATGTTGCGACAAACCAATTGTTTTCACCGCGTCGCGTGAGTTGAGTAAAAGTCAACAGGTGTAGAAATGAAGTCAGTTTTCGTTTTCACTCAAACATAACATAAGATTTTTACGGTAATTTATTGTGAAATAACCATTTCTATTACATTTTAGAAAAATATGTAATAGTAAGACTTATAAAAGCATATAACAATATTTCAAAAGCGCGTATTCATAGAAGTGTATTTTTTTTATATTTAAGAAAAATTATAAAATTTAAGAATTTCTCTTTTTTCTTATTGTATTTTATATATTATTTTCTTTTTCCGATATGTCAAATTTGTAATACTATTTAACCCTTAATGTAAAATTATATTTAAAAAACGGTAAAAAGATTTTACTAAGATTAATGACTAAGAAATCATGGTTGAACAGCTTACTAGTCCAACGATATAGGCTTCCCGGCCTTCCATTTCATATACTGTTGCACCTTTGTTTTCGCTCCACGCTTCATTTGTCGCGTACTCTCAATAAATTAACTTTTTACGATAATATTTCCCTTTCAAGTATGATAATAATGGATCCGGTTCAACGTTTCCTGCCTATTGTTCTAGTTTCCTGTGATCACAATGGGAAGAATCTACAAATGTGACTATTTTATTAAATAAAATATTAGTAGAATAGTTGAAGAACTATCTCAAAGAAAGTATTAGTTAATACTAGTATATTTCTTTGATAATTTTACTTAACAGATTTGTAGTTACATAAAAATAAAATACAGATTAGTCGGCTTAAATAAGGCATTTAAATTTAAGAAAAACGAAATTTTGGCTACCAAATCTACAGAAGACTTAAATTTTAATAAACAACAAAAGCAAACAACAAAAACATATTATTACACGCAATACAGATTAAATATATTTCTAAGCAATTACGAAAAAATCCTACTCCACGGCGGTTTTGAATAAAGAAATTTCACATTATATAACATTTATCTGTAGTTTTATTGACATGCCACACGCGTACGGCGAAAACAGCATTGTGAGAGTGTTGGATGCTTGCTCACTTTCTTATTTATTGCTATTTAATTATATGATGGACGAAGTAAAACATAACATTTTATATACATTAATATTTCATTTGTCCTCTATTAGAATGTTATGTGCAAAAAATGTAGCAAATACCTATAAATAGACAATTTAAAATTCTTCACATACTTAGTCTTGCCATAGATATAGTTAAAAAATTACCATTGCGTCTCTTGTTAAACTGTTTTAATTCATATTTTGGAATACGCGACATGTTTCTAGGTGTTTTTTTTTATTTCCTCAGATGAAATCTTTTTGATTTCGGACTGGATTTCTTCGAATTCTTTTCCTTACTGCTTTGATCGCATTTTTCGTACGAACATATCGTAGACGACCAATTTTTTTTCTTTCACAAACAGAAAGACTAATACCAAGTGTACGTAAGATTAAAAAATATATATATTAGCCTCCATATCCCAGCGATTCGGTTCTCTTTATCACCCCACTCCATTTCAATATAACAAAATATTTTGCAATATTTTGGCGCGAAAATACAAAAACAAAAAAAATGACAGATTCCAAATTCAAAAGTAATTTTGTTTATTTTTAATTATAACAGTATTTATGGCCAGAATAAGATCATTTCATCATTTTCATTCATTTCAATTTATTTCCATATAGGTAAATATTTCATATATGGCCCAAATAAAATACGACATCGGGCTTAACTGACTGATCCGCGGGAAGTGGAGTATAAAACCGTATGTTACTAAATGTTGACAGCTAACTTTTTAGTTTAACGGAATTGTGTGTCGATAATACTTTTTTTTTATGTAACATTATATATACTAAAAACATTGTAGTGGCGCAGACATAAAATCGTTTGACTGTTATCGCGACGGGTTGTAGGTTCAATTTCGACTCGCAGAAATGAAATATTTAGACTTTTTCATTTCTTCGCTCTGGTATCGAGGCAAAGCAAGGCGTTGAGTTACGCCTTTCAACACGTAATGCTTCCAGAAATCCGCGGAAAATGGGTAACAGAAATGTTTTAATGAGATCGGAGTCTTAGCGTCTTTCCTTCTACATACCCTGCTTTGCGGTGAAGTGTGATGCTAAAAAAAAGATAACGTGTTTAAAAAGACAAGTTTGCGAATTCATGTTCGTTTTTTATAAAAAAAAAACTAGACATACTTAATTGCAAAACCAAGTACACAAAACTAGAATAACTATCTCGTTATCAGTAATTTAAAAAGCTGGCATAATTTCGATGCGTTATTAAATTCATTTCCAACAAAATATGATAAAATAATTAACATTAGCCTATTACTAGAGTAATTTACATCAAAGAATGTAGACTAATTGCAGCCATTACGTGTAATCTCTACAAGGTGACCTAATCTGACATGGATGTCGACGATCAAATATTTATTTAATTCAAATTAAGGTTTTACAAACCATGTGACCAGATAAGGAGGTTCATAAATTCTTATTGTAGAACAAGAATTTACGTTTACGGAAGAAATTACTAGTAAATATTTCAAATAATTTAATTTCATGAAATTTTATTGCTTTTATAATACATACTTTATTTGAAAAATACCTGGGTACCTAATGTTGATACATTCCGTTTCCAATAAGACACTTCTGTTCCCAATTTTCCGAGTTTCCGAACTTTCTGAATTGTGTAGACATTGCGTGTTGAGTAGTGGAACTCAACGCCGCGCTTTAAGTCGTTTCCAGAGCGAGGAAGCGAAAATATTAAATATTTTATATCTACGTGTGAGAATAGAACCAATAATATGTCGTGTTTACAGTCTCACACTTGTGCCACGATAGCCTCATACTTTTATAATAAACGGTTATCTCAGGTTCAACTGTCAACAAATATTGTTATCTACGTAATCTGAGGCACTAATCGCTTCGTAAGCGCAATGTCGTAAAGGGGCGAAGCATTAACCAAATGCTTATTATTTAGAAAACTTGAGAAGTGCTTACCGTCTATAAAACAGTGTTTTCTGTATTATGTTCATTTTTTATATGAACGTTTCCGTTCCACAATTTAGGAGGTATTGCGTGTTGAGTGATGGAACTCAACGCCGCTATTTTATTTATCATATAAGTCGTAAATAGAATCAAGGAAATATGAAAATAGCTATGGTACGATTAAAAAGTTAATCATGACAAAAATGTTCCATTGAGTAAGTTTAGAACTTGCTTTAGTAAATATTTTTGCTTATTACATACATAAATGTTTCCAAAATTGTCCAAAGCTTACATCCGAAACGGAGAGAAAGTACAGAACACAGAATTGCGTCACCAAGCAGTGCTTTACTTTCTTAAAATGGAGGAAGGAAAAACGTATTTATATAATATAGTACATATAGTACGCAAAACGTAAAACATTGATAAAATAAAAAAAAAAGTAAATTAATAGACAATTACACGGAGGTGCGAAGAAAGTTATTCCATCCATAGCAAATGACATACTTAATTGACACGCCCGCGGGGTTTATTTTATATACGTTTAGAATTTAAATTTCATTATCCACAGCTTCGAGTTCGTTTCTCTATGTATGGCTTAAAATTGAAAGTGTCTAGAGGACAGGTGTAGAGTTTCTGTATCTAGCGGAATTTCTCTCTTGTGTATTTCGCACGTTCTCAACCTAGCTTTGTGTATATGATGTAACCGCCCATTCGTGGGAACGTCCGTATGTTGACAAACCAATTTTTGTTAATAGGTTTATTGTTGAGAAATATTGGAATATAAGGGCGATGTAAAGTTGAAAAATTTAAATCAGAGTCTGAGGGTGCTGGGAACGTAGTGTTAAAGCATTCCGTTCTCATTAAGACACTTCCGTTCCCCAATTTCTGTGGAATTTTCAAGGCATTGAGTGGTGGAACACTTTACACGCTTTGCGTTGTTACAAGAATGAAGAAGTGAAAATATTTAATATTCTTGCGTAGGAATGGAACCCACAACCTTATCGCGTTACAGTTAACGCTTGTGCCCCTGCACCACGACTGGCCTCACAATATTTAAGTACCAATCTACATATATAAAAGGACTTGTTCTGACTGATTGAGGTAAGCCGCACGCACAGCCGTAACCGCTGATGGTAGCAACGTGAAATTTGGACAGAAGTTTATTTTTATAATCTGGATCCACTGAGAATGGATTTTTAAAAATTTTAACCCTAAAGGGATGAAATAGGGGTTGAAAGTTTATATGGATTTTTTTTTAAAAACAGCACCGATTTTTATAAAATTCGAAATTCAAACTTTAAAATATTTAATTGATCATTTTTAATGTCCTATAACAAACTGTAGAGAAATATGCAGTTACATAAAATGCCATAACTTATTGAAGGACAATATTATTTTATACTCCTTTACTCACGTAGTAAATAAGATATTTAACATAGTTTAACTATAATCTATTGTAAGAAATCGGAAGCGGTTATAGTTTTTAAAATACACGATAAATACACACATCGTCTATATGTTTTTAAACTATTTGGAAAGGGATACCACGTAATTGCAATAGGTGATATGTATCACCTACTAGCAATACTTCACACTAGTTTCCTTCCAATAAGGGCCGTTGCCAACAAGCAATTGCCCCCGATTGACACAATTCCACTGCTTTTATAATTATTTTCACCTAAATCTACCCTCTTTTACACGAGTACGCTAACAATATCTTATATGTCTATATCTATACAACTCAGGGAAATATACAAACATTTTTTGAAAGGCAAATCTATAGAATAACAGAATTGAATATCATAATAATTAGTTTCGGGAACAATCTAATCGAATTTTAAAGACTCAATATTAAATAGCCATTGGACTAAAAAAATATCTGACGTAATATTGATACGTTCCATTCTAGGAAATGAAATATTTATTTACATTTATATTTTCAATGATCGCTCTGGTGTCGAAGCAAAAGCGCGGCGTTGAGTTCCGCCACTTAACACGTAATGCCTCCAGAACGCCGTGGAAAGTGGGGAACGGAGTGTAACGCTAGGGTTCCCTCTGCCTACCCTGCTGTGTGAAACTGATTTAATTTCAATTTAATATTAATACGTAATTTTGTTTTTCTCCATAATATAATTATATAATAAATTATAATACACAAGAATATAAACTAGATATCAAGGATATGTTTATTGGGTCAACTCATTCTAAGTTTTATAACTTTTTACGGCAACGCGACCTCACCGATATTGACACCCGACCTCTATGTCAAGAGCGAATCAGTAACTATTACGTTACTATTAATTTAGTGTCTTATTTATTATTGATTTAGCTTCACGCTGTATCTCACATATAACCAGGGAACCTGGTTAAGATACTCCGTTCCTATTAAAACATTTCCGTTTATCACTTTCCGCCGAATTCTAGAGCCATTGCGTGTTAAGTGGTGGAACTCAACGCTGCTTACTTTGCCACGCTGCGAGAATAAGTAAATGAAAATATTAAATATTTAATTTCTTCGAGTTAGAATTGAACCCACAACTTGTCCCGTTTACGCCTTTGCACATTACGACGGGCCCCAAAATTATTTTAGCTTTATTAATAATTTAACAAAACCAAAATATGTTTCAAAATTTTTCTATTTATTAATAGTATATTTGCTCATAATATATATAATAACAATGCTAAATGGCGATCTGAAGGACTATATATAGGACTAGGTATTTTAAAAGATTTAGAAATAAAGAAATAGGTAAAAATTTTATACGGAAGAGAAGAGTATTTATATTCAAATATGCTGGAATAACAGATTCACCTGACAAATACATCTAAGAATATATGGTGTAATACGCACAATTTAGATATTACTAATAAATTAAAACAAAATTCAAAATATACTACATGGTTTACAATATTATATTACAAAAAGAATATTATAACTTATTACTATATAAAAAATAATAATACGATAAAACATAATAGGTACCTACTTTGTTAAATATTAAATACGCACTTATTTTTATTTTAAATATACATATTTAATATTAATAATAATTATTACAATTTAATAACTTATTAAAAATAATCTTGTTTGTCAACAATTCCCCACCCAACCATTACCCTGTTAAAGGAAAAAGCTCTTAAAACTGAAATGATAGTTAATCCTATATCATTAAAAGAGCACTTATACATCGTTAAAGAATAACTTAAACCATTTTACTTCAAAATACTGTTGTGTTATAAGTATTGTATTTAACTAATTATTTGAAAAATTACAATTTGGAGGTCAGTCGTTCACGGAAAGCCTCCAGAATTCGGCGGCATATGCGGAACGTAGTGTCTTAGCACAAGGTTCCCTCCGTCTATTCTAACGTGTGCGGGATACAGCGTGAAGCTAGTAACAAAAAATCGTTGACATTAACTGAAATGTAAAACTAATAAAGAGATTGTTGCTTTTGAATATTTTTCCGTAAAAAAATATGAATGATAAAAATGGCAGGAGATGCCAAAAAACTTATATAAAATATAAGAATTTATTTTAAAATAATACCAATGTTATGCTACATTTTTATACAGGTAGTATCAGTCAATAGGTTATGTAAATATCATGATCACGAACCTTATAATATTATATAATATTATCATCGTAACTCGATTATGTATTATTAATTTAGTTATTTATGGTGGTGTTCATTAAGGAATTCGGTAACGGTGACTTGTTATAAATTAATGTCTTTGTGATATATGTATATAGTCGTATGATAAGGAACATTAATAAATGCCGCAAAACAGACCTGGTTTGTTTCTAGGAGGCGCGGGTTCGAGTCCCGCTACGTTCAAATTGTTATACTTTTTCTAAATAAGTATTTTTCTCTCCTAAATGTTAATGTTGAAAATATCTTATGTTAAATATCTCACCTAATCGGATTCCACAATTTTGCCGACAATAATGAATCTGAAAATAAAAACACAATTATTATTATTGCATTTCATATGATTTGACTCTATATCCCTAGCGAAGTGATCAGAAAGTACGGAAGGTTCAAAAATTGTCGAAAAAAATACAATCTTAAAGAAAAATATAAAACAAATTTTAAGCTGTTGTAGCCTGTACACTGCAGAGTAGGTATTGGGACCTAGTGAAAAGATAATCCATTTCCCATTTGTTGGATAAATTCTGGATGCGTTCTATATGCGGAACTCAACTACGCGCTTTGCCTCAACATCGAATATTCCATTTGCTCGAGTGGGGATCGAACCCACAACCAGTCGCATTTACACTCATACGCCCGTGCCCCACCGCTATGTATGGCTTCTAGAAAAATATAAATCACTATTTTCACCATAATACAAATGAT
Organism: Heliconius sara; assembly: GCA_917862395.2. Taxonomy (NCBI): domain Eukaryota; kingdom Metazoa; phylum Arthropoda; class Insecta; order Lepidoptera; family Nymphalidae; genus Heliconius; species Heliconius sara. The sequence continues at coordinate 5,560,683 of OU860781.1, forward strand.
ATTTTAGTACAATTAACTATAACCACTCAAATTGTAATTAATTTTTTAAAAAAATATCGATGTAACTTAAATTAACCATTTGATATTATTTTATATGGCGAAAGTTGTATAAAACGGCCTAATCGAGCAAAATAATACGCGCGTAGGATCCAACTTTCACCGTTTGACGTACGCTGTATATTAAAGTATATTAAAAGTATTGACCACGCTTCATTAAAAAGACTTACTATATATTTTCTCTAAATTCTTTTTTAATATAAAAATATATTTTATATAAATGTATGAAATGTTGTATTTTTTATATAAATTAATATATACCTATTACGTGAAGTAATCAATAATGCAAAACAGAAATCAATCGTTTTTATAAAATGCTCACGTCAGTCACACTCTCACTTGATTATTTATTAATATTAAAATCGCTATAAATGCTAAACTGATAAACTGTTCAATTCCTTTCTCGGTCAAATCGATGATCCCTGTTAAGTTGGTAAAGTATCGAATGTGACAAATCGCAAATATTTTTATTACTCTTTTAAAATACTAAGAACTTTTAATAAGATTTTTTTTAATTTAAAAAATTCGTTCTTTATACCTTTTTAAATGTGTAAATACCAACAAAAACATACATGAGTAGTGCAATAAAGTTGAACTATCAAAACGTCAAGAGGAGTGTCGTAAAACTAGGTTTCCTCTGCCTACTCTGTTGTGTGCGGGATACAGCGTGAAGCTAAACAAATAAACTTGGCAATTATAAGTAGCGTAGGTGACATAACAATATTATGATATCAAAGAGCCGGTGTGGTGATGAAGCCAGGACCACAATATCGGAACTCTTCAGAGGTTACTAGAAAAACCAGTCGGGTTTAGGCTCGTGCAATTTATAGCTCTGAGCACATTATATAGCACTTGTATGGCTCTTGTAAAAAAAAATATAAGATTTTTTTATAACTATATATTCTTTTATATTCTCACGTTTTTGACATTTTGTAGAGAAAATAGAGATTTTGGAAGGGAAAGCCAACGTTCCGTTCCCCGCTTTTTACAGATACATTTTGGGATGCATTTTGAAGTTTTCTAAGAATAACTTCTTGAACAGCCTCAAACAACTTTACATTACACGTATATGTATGTATGTATGTATGTATAATACAGTGGTAAGAGTGACTACTTTTTACTAGAACGCAAAAATTGTTATTTTCTTACTGTTTAGAAAACGATGCGATAAAATGAAAGCACTTATATTATTTTGTGATTTTACAGAGCATGAAATGACATCTTAAGCTCAATTTACCTATATAGTTTGTGCCTTTACGTATATCATACCGAAGAGAGCGTTGTTTTAAATTACAGACAGTATCGTTGACTACTGCATAAAAATGGCTACATAAGCTAAGCTAAAATAAAAAAAATACACAATATTTTAATATATTATATTTTAATATATTATATTTTAATATATTATTAAACTTTTTCCGAAATTTTATCTCACCCATCTTTTTTGTCTAATTTACGATTAAGATATCTATAGATATTTATACTCGTCACAATATATTTTTAAATTTTTTGTCAAATATGGTATAGCATTTTAAATGAAACTATTTTAACCGGATTAATCATTAAATTATATTATATTAAATTTTAGCCGTGACCACGGACTACTGCAAATATAATACAAAATATAATTTTCTTACTGACTGGGTAGACTGACCCTCTTCTCCTGACTGGCTGGTCTACCCGTGACCACGGACTACTGCAAAGTGTTCGAAACGTCGGGTTTCTAAAAATGTATAATACCAAATATACGTGATAATATACCGGATACCGGATTACCGGTTAATATAGTTTCATTTAAAATGTGTTATAATCGTGAAAATTAAAGAACTTATTATATGGTATATCATATCATACTACTATTTCAAACGCGTCACATTTGTAATTTAAATAAAATAGTAAGAAGCTAGTATATATATATATATATATATATATTAAATATTTGTAATCAGCTCTGAATACATAACTTGGCTGTTTACTTAATTCCGTTTGTGCAACTTTTGAGACGTTTCATATATTTTTTTCGAAACGTTTAAATGTGATGAGATCACACGTTATGTAAAAAGTCAACGTTAGTTAAAATGTCGCTCCTAAGCACTTATATTTTTCGCAATAACGATTTCATATATTTATTTATAAATATAAAGTACGAGGACGAGGAATTATTACATATTAAAAAAAACGTACCTATCTATTTCTTTTAATTTCTATACACATCGGAAAAAAATATAAATCACTTTAATTTACTTTATTTGTATTTTATTTAGCTTCACGCTGTATACCGCACCTAACAGGAAAGGCAGTGTTAAGACACTCCGTTTCCCACTTTCCGCTGGTCGGTGATCGGTGGTCAACGCCGCGCTTCGTCTTATTACCAGAGTAAGAAAATGAATATACTATAGATGTAATTTCTTTATTTACAGTTTTACGCTTGTCCCCTGCACCACGGCTAGCCTCAACTACATATTATTATTTTGATGAATTTAATAAAAATAAAAAAAATTCAAAATATAGTTTTATACTATAAATATATTAAACAGGTTAAATAAATTTAACAGTATAACTAAAAACAAATAAACAAAAAACATTTGCGCATTATAGAATTGCAATACATTGTATAATAGTAACTCGAATAACAATTCAACAGACTAAGCATCTAGTGATGTGCAATAGAAAATATTATTTCAATTTAATAAGCTCTTAATGGGTTTTTAATGTGCCATCAAGAGTGAACACTATAGAATTTTAAACAAATAGTTGTATTAACAACAGGCCATGGCCAGTCGTGGCGCAGGGGCACAAAATTGTAAGTGTAAGCAGGTCATTCGAGGAAATGATATATCGAACCAAAGCATGGCGTTGAGTTCCGCCATTCAATACGCAATGCCACCCGTACTCGACGTAAAATGGGGAAAAGTAGATTCCTTCTCTATCTACTTTTCTGTATACGGGATGCAACGTGACGCTAAAACATAAGAAAGTTAAGAACTTTGTTATGAATACAATTTTGACGTGATTAAATTACTTGTTTTTCATATAATATCTCATATATTATTAAGAATTTTTAATAGATTTATTATTTGTCGATGAATTTTGATATTAATTATAAATTGCCAACTGTCAAAATGTATTAAAAAAAAACTTAGTAACACTTTAACCACAAATTCAGGTCACAATAAAGTAAAAGTTCTCTCCAAAAAAATCTGATATAAACTATTGCCGGAATAATTAATTTTATGAAGTAGGAAAACGATTACACTCGAAATTAAATAAATGCACCATCCTTGACTTGATTTTGTTAGTAATAATTCATATTTTTTTTTGTTAAAATAATAAAATTAAAGTAAAACTTAATAAAACAGATGGTAATTTTATTCAGTACATGTTCATATGAGCACTCTAACTTTAAATATTCGTTTCTCTTGTTGCAGCAGGAGGACATGGTATAATAGCATATTAAATCACGAGAGAGAAGCGAATTTAACAATTGAATGATTATAGACATATAATATTTTTTAAGTCTACCTGATGCAGAGACTCAAGCGTGGAACTGTCAACGAAACGAGGCATAGTGCGTGGTTGAGTTACGCAACTCGACACGCAACGTCTCCAGAATTAAGCTCTGCTACATGCGGGGTACAGCGTGAAGATGTATAATAGATATATAAATAAAAAGTTAAAATAAAATTTCACCTAACCTCAGATTCAGTGTGGACCAGCCATTAAATCACGCGTATCTCGCTATGGTACTAGCCCTAGGGGTATTCTATATTTAGCTTGACCGAACGATCACCTTGGCTGTTTGTCCGGTATACTGTTTACACCATAAGTACTGCTCTACATTAGCTCTTAGACTCTACCTATCTCTATTTTCACATTTTGTCTATTTAATACTATTTATAAATATTCAAATTATTAAGAAAAGCTTAACATAAAAAATATATATGAAGATTTTATTATGAAGTCAGTCGTGACGCAATGGCACAAGCTCATGTTTGTAAAAGCTACAGGTTGTGGATTTGATTTCCACTAGAGGAAATAAAATATTTAATGTTTGCATTTCTTCACTCTGGTGTCGAGGCAAAACGCGGCGTTGAGTTCCACCACTGAATGTATTAACATACGACAATGCCTCCAACACATAGCAATGCCTACAGAATTTGACGGAAGACGGAAGTGTCTCAACACACGCAATATACAGGATGAAACTTAAAAAAAAATAATAAATAAATTTACTTATTGTACTTCAGTGATTATATAAAGACGGACCAAATTATACAAAATAAATTATGACTTTGTTAACATTAACAACCAACTATTTTGAAAGAGTAGTTCCTATATTGTTATATTTCACTCTCCTTAATTGGTATTACATAATATTGCCAACAAGAAACTGATCGAAGATTCTCTAATATTTATGGCGCACTGACTTTCGAATGGTAACGTGGTCCGAGATGCTCGAGATTCATGTATGAACGTACATATCTACAAGACATTTGCGTCGAGTTGATGATTTATGTTTCACGTAATTTGTTTTTAATAGAAATATTGATATTTAACGATATCTGCCTAAGAAATTTGGGAGGGTTAGTACTTAAGATATTTTTTAGCATCACGCTGTATTCCGCACGTAGATACACAAAATAGGCAGAGAAGACCTAGTGTTAAGATACTCCGTTTCCCATTATCCGCCAAATCCAAATGTCATTGCGTGTTGAGTTGCAGAACTTAACGCCGCGCTTTGCCACGACACTAGAGCGAAAAAATGGAAATATAAATTTAAGTAAATATTTCATCTCCTCGAGTGGGAATCGAACCCACAACCAGTCGGTTTTACAGTCACACTTTGTGCCGCTGCGACACGACTGGCCTCATATAGTAAATAGTTTATTTTAATAGTAACTCTACACAACAGTGTATAAAATATTGAGCGGTAAGAGAGGCAGGGGGGGATCTCGGTTGACCTTCAAAAACACATTATCAAAGATACTGGAGGAAGGTGACTTAAAAAGCATAAGGACCCCCCCGGAGGGCATGTATGAAGAGGTTGATGACAGTGAGCGAGGCGTAAAAGGTATGTAGAGACTGTAGCGTTTGGCGCTCTGTTCTCTCTGACTACCGCGCTAGGGATACAGCGTGAAGTTAGTATAGTATAGTATATAACTCTACACAATTTAACACATTAATAGAACACGACTTTGTCATTAGATGGGCGCGAAAACAATCGTAACTGACTGTTTGAAATATTCAAAACATCAATTACGTTTTGATAAATAACATTATTTGTTATTTGTAGTAAGATTTCTTTGTATTACGTCTATTGTTGAATAGAACATAAACTTGACAGATAATCATTTCAGATCTTTAATACTATATGCGTGATTACTTTAAAAGAAAATCGGTCAAGTGCGAGTTCGATTTGTCCACCGGGAGGTTCATATCGATTTCACAATTTATAAAACTTCACAATTTACAATTTATAAAAATTGACTAACTAAAGATTAAGGGTGTAGACACTCAATTTTTATGAAATGAAAGTTTGTAATTTTTTTTATATTTATATTTTTTTCTTTACATTGTAAGTTCTCATTTTATAACTGTAGGTCTACGGGAAGTACGAGTAGTTGCGCGGTGCTTATCATAAAAGACGTAGAAAAACGATGCATAAATGTTCGTCGTACCTTTTGATTGCGTTAACTTAGAAACTGGTTTTTTTTCTGTGCTCCAAAGGACCGTAGTCCTGAATATTTATTATTAATTTTTGTTTGATACTTGCACGTGATCTCGAGATAAAAAAAAGAAAAATAACAAAGTGATCACTTTTTGAAAGGTTCCAATTCCAAAGGTTCCATTTTTTTTCCTTTTGTGGCACAGAATGCTAGGCAAAAGACATAAAATAGTCGAAATTAATATTATAAACATAAATTACGACTGTATTTTATATATTTTATTAAACATAAGTAAAATGAATAACCGTTTTCCGGAAAAATAAAATTATGTCGATCGTGACAGGCGGTGAGAACGACCCACAAAATAATCAAGATAGCCGCTTTTTATTGGTATCTCACCAGATAAATGTGTCTATGATTTTATAAAATATAATATAAATACAACTTGAGGCCGGTCGTGGCGCAGCGGCACGAAGTGTGACTGTAAAACCGACTGGTTGTGGGTTCGATCCCCACTCGAGAAGATGAAATATTTACTTAAATTTATATTTCCATTTCCTCGCTCTGATGTCGAGGATAAGCGCGGCGTTGAGTTCTGCCACTCAACACGCAATGCCTCCAGAATTCGGCAGAAAGTGGGGAACGGAGAGTCTTAACACTAGGTTTCCTCTATCTACCCTGCTGTGTGCGGGATACAGCGTGAAGCTGATTTTTATTTAATATTAGTATATTTTTTTTGCTAAAACTTAGATATGTATATATACTAGATGTGTTCAGTTATTATACTTAAAAAAAGTGCCTTTATAATAATTTTTTGTTTACGGTATAACATATTTAAAAATTTCAATGTATTAAAATAAAATTTTTATTTTAAATGTTAATATATTATATAAATTAATATTAATACTATTGATATGCCTGTCAGCTGTATTGAGGCCAGTCGTGGTGTAGGGGCACAAAGTGTGACTTTAAAATCGACTAGTTGTAGATTCGATCCCCACTCGAGGTAATGAAATATTTATTTACATTTATATTTTCATTTCGTCGATCTGGTATCTAGGCAAAGAGCGAGGTTAAGTTCCGCCACTCAATACCTCCGGAACTCGGTTGAAACTGGAGTGGTTTTAACAATAGGTTATCTCTGCTGAAGCTGATTATATGCCTATTTCACATCCGGTCATTACATTGGGGACAAGTGTCACTATTGAAGTCACTTTCCTAATAAGATTCTAGATATTTTATCTTGAAAACCATCCTCTAATATAGCAAAATATGTACGTGTTATTACTAATATTGCAAACGTAGCTACTGAGGCCCGTATTTATAAACCGCTCCCAAATCTGAAATCGATCTTGAGATGCTGTTCAGAAATTACATGTCTGTGAATAAAAACAGCATCTCAAGATCGATTTCAGATTTGAGAGCGGTTTATAAATTATTAGGTACGGCCCTAACAATTCTAGAAGTTTCCATTAACAAAAAATAGAGTAAAAAAAAATTACATGCAGTAATTGTGAACAGAATATAATCATATTATATGATTGTTAAAAGTTTATTATTTATTACAAAGATCATTTTCTATGGTATCATTATATTCAGGTTTGAAAACTTATAATATACTGTAAGACGTGAAAAATAGAGTTCAAATTCGTTTGTAAATATCACCTAGTGTCGGTAATCAATCTGACATTACAATAAAAAAAAATTAAAAAAAAAAACCAGTTACGGGCGGCCGTCTAGGATTCCGATTGAAACAAAAAATAAAGATGACGATTGTATAACTGCTCTTAACTGCTCTGTAACGCATAATTCAAACTTAGACAGTATGTTTTATGTTTTGAAATATAAAAAAAAATTATGGATATGGATCCCCGACTTGGACTTTGGCCCAAAACAGATGTTTTTTTTATTAGCTTTTTTATTATTTGCCTGCTTTCGTTGATGTCTTTTATATTGAACTTACCTAAATATAAAATTTGATAAATTCAAAACTCGTTTATTGTTATGAAATATAAAGGTCAAATGTTGATATTAATAAAATGTAGAACTATGCAATATACAGTAATATACTATGTTGTATTTTCATTGAAGTTTCATAACTTGGACTATATTTTGTGGCGATACCTACTTTATATGTATTAAACAAAATTTATAAGAACTCATTTGACAAGAAAAATGATGTATTATAAAACTAATACCTATATTTTAATATATTATTATTAAATACTTTTTAATTTAATTTTCATTAGGATTTGGGTGAAAAATAGAATAACAAAAAATATTATACACTACTTATTTGTCGACCTAGTCGGGAGGCGCGGGTTCGAGTCCCCCTACGTTAAAATTTTTATACGTTTTATAACTAAATATTTTTCTTTCGTAAGTATGGACCAACACTTTGAAAATGGTAAAAATATTATACATTTAGACGACCCTGTCTCATTACAATGTTTACTTTAATATGGTAGAGCAGTCACTCCGTTTTATCCCCTAAGTTAAAGTATATTATGTAGTTGTTTCACTAAATATTGAATCTTTATAATGCTTGGTCATCAGTGTTGACAATAAAATTGTCGTTATTTATACAGCAATAAGTATACAAAATAATATTATTAGTTACATTCATAGCAGAGATATGTCAACAATGTCGCAATTGACTAAGTATCGTTTTACATTAAAATGTAACAATAATGAAATAAATAAACAAACCAGCTTCACACTGTATCCCGCACACAGCACGGTACGCAGAAGGAACTTAGTGTTAAGACACTCCGTTCGCCACTTTCTGCCGGGTTCTGGATGCATTGTGTGTCGAGTGGCAGAACTCAACACTATACTCTGTCGTATATCAGTCTTGGCGCAGCGGCACGAAGTGTGACTGTAAAAACGACTGGTTGTGGGTTCGATCCCAATGAGGAAGTAAAATATTTACTTAAATTTATATTTCCATTTTTTTCGCTCTGGTGTCGAGGCTAAGCGCGGCGTTGAGTTCTGCCACTCAACACGCAATGCCTCCAGAATTCGGCTGGAAATTGGTGAACGGAGTGTCTTAACACTAGGTCCCTTCTGCCTACCGTGCTGTGTGTGGGATACAGCGTGAAACTGATTATTTTATTATTATTACCTAAATATAACGTAATTATTATACTACAAGAAAACGCCACAAAAATAAGAAATCCTATACTAGTTATTAAATTGGCCCAAAACAGATGTTTTTTTTTATTAGCTTTTTTATTATTTGCCTGCTTTCGTTGATGTCTTTTATATTGAACTTACCTAATATAAAATTTGATAAATTCAAACTCGTTTATTGTTATGAAATATAAAGGTCAAATGTTGATATTAATAAAATGTAGAACTATGCAATATACAGTAATATACTAGGTGGTATTTTCATTGAAGTTTCATAACTTGGACTATATTTTGTGGCCGATACCTACTTTATATGTATTAAACAAAATTTATAAGAACTCATTTGACAAGAAAAATTATGTATTATAAAACTAATACCTATATTTTAATATATTATTATTAAATACTTTTTAATCTAATTTTCATTAGGATTTGGGTGAAAAATAGAATAACAAAAAATATTATACACTACTTATTTGTCGACCTAGTCGGGAGGCGCGGGTTCGAGTCCCCCTACGTTAAAATTTTTATACGTTTTATAACTAAATATTTTTCTTTCGTAAGTATGGATCAACACTTTGAAAATGGTAAAAATATTATACATTTAGACGACCCTGTCTCATTACAATGTTTACTTTAATATGGTAGAGCAGTCACTCCGTTTTATCCCCTAAGTTAAAGTATATTATGTAGTTGTTTCACTAAATATTGAATCTTTATAATGCTTGGTCATCAGTGTTGACAATAAAATTGTCGTTATTTATACAGCAATAAGTATACAAAATAATATTATTAGTTACATTCATAGCAGAGATATGTCAACAATGTCGCAATTGACTAAGTATCGTTTTACATTAAAATGTAACAATAATGAAATAAATAAACAAACCAGCTTCACACTGTATCCCGCACACAGCACGGTACGCAGAAGGAACCTAGTGTTAAGACACTCCGTTCGCCACTTTCTGCCGGGTTCTGGATGCATTATGTGTTGAGTGGCAGAACTCAACACCATGCTCTGTCGTATATCAGTCTTGGCGCAGCGGCACGAAGCGTGACTGTAAAAACGACTGGTTGTGGGTTCGATCCCAATGAGGAAGTAAAATATTTACTTAAATTTATATTTCCATTTTTTCGCTCTGGTGTCGAGGCTAAGCGCGGCGTTGAGTTCTGCCACTCAACACACAATGCCTCCAGAATTCGGCTGGAATTGGTGAACGGAGTGTCTTAACACTAGGTCCCTTCTGCCTACCGTGCTGTGTGTGGGATACAGCGTGAAACTGATTATTTATTATTATTACCTAAATATAACGTAATTATTATACATACAAGAAAACGCCACAAAAATAAGAATCCTTATATTACCTTACTTAGTATATTAAATTTCTTGATAACCATGTACTTAGTTTAACTAAAGCTATGTTATCTCGAATCAGAATTTTCTGATAAGATGTTATCAGTAAAAGTAAGAAAATTGGTTATAAACTGGTAAAACGTTTATAACTTGATTACTACTTACGTCTAGACTATAATATCCATTTTTATTAAATCAATATAAAAAAATCAGAATATACTGACTTTTTTATAATTACAACACAATTTGTTTTTGATAAGAATGTATTGAAGTTAATATAAAAAAATTAACAATTTAACCGTAAATATTTTTTCATATTCATTTGTATATGTAGATTGTATTTTGTAAATAATTTATAGGAACAAAGTATGGAGGACCGTTTCAAAATATTCTACGTAATTTTGAGTTAAGTACCTTAAATGGCTTCAGGTAAGAATGCTGTTGGAAGGTATTTTTTTTATATTGTAGCTTTGCATTTGCGTATATTTCATTCATTCTAATGTCATTTAAATTATTTTGTAGGTGATAGTGGAAGACGCCACAGTCGTTTCGTAGTACTACTACTTCCTAGGCCGCCACGGATAGCAAGCTCGCCTACAAAGACTATTTCGTTAAATCTATATCTATCTATGTTTATAATAAAGTCGTAAAGGATCGGTGTCTGTACATGAAAGATTTATTAAATAATGTTATTAGGCTTTATCAATATAATATGAGCAACCAAAAAAAAAAAAATTTTTTTGTTTGTCTGTCTGTATGTTTGTTTGTTGAAGCGTTTGTTCACGCTACTCTCAGAAACGGCTTTATTTATTCAAATATAGTTTTCATTATTGGATTCTGACAAGCTTAATGTAACATTTAGTGTTTATTTGATTTCAATCGGTTCACAAATAAAAAAGTTATACCAAGAAGGTAACAAAAAGTTTATACATACCTACTTCAAATATCCGTGCATAGGTATATATTGAAAAATATTTTTCTATATTAATGATAATCATTTTTCAAATACCACAGTATAAGTAATTAACGTATTACGCATTGTTATAAGGTATAATTGTAGACAACGTAAAATGTACGCACACACATATACTTTATATATATATATATATATATATATAAATGTATAAGATATGTGTGCGTATACTCAATATGTATATACTCTTAACAATGTATTATTCACATACCATCTAACACATAATTAGAGTTTTTTAACGTATTGTATGTACAGATTTCATTTGAATATCTACCGTTGTATCACTTTTAAGGAGTCCTCACTTCAAATCTAATACCAGGTACAGGTATTTAAATTGTATAAATAGCAAAAGTAGTCCCAATTTTATAAATAGTGCTCTTCCCCTTACTTTTTTTTCATTTTAACACCATTCTAACCTTATTGATTGGAAAAGCAACTCACCGATCGATCCGTTAATGCACGCAACAATCCTGGAAATCACAAAATTTTAACAACACTAGTAACTTCCAAATGCACTGTCTTTTGCCAACTCCAACTTTCCAGGGGGGAAGAGAGAGTGTTGGACAAATGAAAGGAGCACTAATGAAATGCCAATTATATTTATTTATATATTTTTTCGTGGGTGTAGAGCGTCAAGCTGTCGCGGCGGTCGGCGGTTCACTGAAGGAAGGGAGGCGACACGTCACTAGCTGCGCCCGCGCCGAGCTCACCTTTACTTCGTGTAGCGCTTTTGATAAATCTTGATATAAGAAGAATAGGTTATATTAATGCTATCGATGTTCTTGGTACATTGGTAATGTGTGATATTAATTATTATGTTGTAACGATACTATGCATATAAGCACATTTTGTGATATTTACATAGTGTTGTTTATATTAAATCAAAATAGACAGAGGAAACCTTGTATTAAGACACTCCATTTCCCACTTTCCGCTGAATACTAGAAGCATTGTGTGTTGAGTGGCAGCACGACAGTGAAAAATTATAAATTTTAATCAATTTTTAAATTTATTTCTCCAATGGAAAAATGAAATCCACAACTAGTCGAGGTTACAATCATACTTTATACCCCTGCACTACAACTGGCCTCGAATATGTCTATATTTTGTATGTTTTTATTAAAAAAAACATTATAAATATTTAAGTTACAAACATATTTTTATTATATCATATAATGGTGAATATAGCAAAGTTTACCATAGTAATAATAATAATAATACCTAACACACATAATATCTCCGCGACACAATCAGATAAAACTACTAAATATACCGACCTTTCAATAGAACTTAAAGCACAATGGCAGGTTAACACAGTCAAAACGATACCAATAATACTTTCCACCACAGGAGCTATACACAGGAGTTATACACGCAAGTCTCTAGCAACTCAATATTCATCCACTTCTTTATCGTCAATTGCAAAAAGCTGTCATTTTTTACACTTGTGGCACAGTTAGGAATTTTTTAAACAATACAATAGATTAAAGCACTCTAATGTTAGACTAAAAGTCCGCGTTAGGGAATAAGCCCCTAAAAGTTATGGGAGCATGAAGATATTCATAAAACAAAAAATAATAATAATAAATAAATGGACATTAATAATAAAGTATTAAATAGTGTCATTCCGCGTATCCCCGTCGACATCCCGTGGTTCGTGGTGCGGCCTCGATATTCGGTAAACGCACACAACCTCACAATATTCCACATACACGCATCATTCAAATCCATGTTCGCGTTAGATTTAATTGCCAACGATAGATTCTTTCAAAAAGTTTCCCTTTTAGCTGGTGCTATAAAACCTTTTTAGTTTGTTATATTAATAGAAATTAATAATATATTTTTCTATCAAATGTTTACTTAGGAATTGTCATTATGAATATTATTTTATTTGTAAACATAACATTATTGAAGGCCAGGTCAGGCCAGTCGTGGCACAGGGTCAAGTGTGACTGTGAACACGACAAGTTTTGATTTCGATTCGCACTCGATGACGTATTTAAAAAAAATTAATATATCCGTTTGAAATTTTTATCAAGAACTTTGTATCCATTTACGGTGAATTAGCGTCATCGATTTTTTAATTGCATTGTAAAAAATCACAGAAGTTTAAATTACTAAATCCGATTGAGAAGCTTCTCTAATTTTTTTTTATATCACGCCGTACCCGTACGCACACAGCAGAGGGAACCTGGAGTTAAGTCACTCCGTTTACCATTTTGCGCCGAATTCTTCTCTCATTTCTCTCACAAAAAAAATGTAAAGAATGTAGTCATATTAACAATCCATTACCGTCGCGCTCCAAGTTCATGTCATAATCGAATATTACTCAAAAGTAAAAATGTCTATGAATGTTTTGTCGTTTTCCAGTTATTTCGACACCGTCGCGCGTGTCGATTGTCGATTCGAATAGAAAATTGAGAAACTACGCGCTTCGAGATTAAATATGCACGCTATTTGAAGCACGCACCTGTTCGAACAATTTGTTAATGTTCATAATAGAACCTTTGAGTTATATATTTTTTTTTCAGCTTCACTCTTTATCCCGCATAGCAGGATGGGAAGAGTTTCGTAGCTCGACACATAATATATCGAAAATTAAGCTGAAAGCGGGAAAGGAATGCTTAACTTTAGGTTCCCTCTACCTTACCTGCTATGCGGGATTAAATGAGATTTTTTTTGTATAAGCTGTTTAAATTTTATTTATGGAGCCTAGTGTTAAAGACACTCTAATGCATTGCGTATTGATTGCTGATATCCAATTGATTGACGGAACTCAACGCCGCGATTTGTTAAGTATTAGAATGTTAAAAAATATAAGTAAGCGAAAGTTACAAATTGTATTGCAATATTTAAAAGCGGACAGAGAACCCAGTCACTTTTTACTTATTTTTATATATTGCGTGTTTAATACCGGAACGCAATGCCCCGTTATAATAGACCAAATAAAAACAAATGAAGGTGATCATACTCCCAAGAAAAACACTTGCCCAACAAGCCATAAAACTATTAAGTAACGAGACAAAGCGCGGCGTCAAGGTCCGCCACTCAAGACGCAATGCCTCTAGAATTCAACAGAAAGTGGGGAACGAAAGTGTTTTATTGGTAACGGAGTCTTCACTCTAGGTTACCAGGTTCCCTTTGCCTACTCTGCTATGTTCAGAATATCTTTACCGCCACTACCACTTTTGAAGCAAAAAAATATATTAAGGCACCTACTTAATTTTATTCGATACTAAATCTTTCTTACATAATAAAAAAAATATCTGCATATTTAATTATTTCGTGTTATTTTTATATGAATTATTAATAATAATAATCAATCATAAAAATATAAGTTTCTTATGTATTGAGCAATTCAAATAACTCATCTAGCAATCGTTGATAAAACCTTATCTACTCTTTTCTAATAGATAACGCTTTCCTTAAGATAGATTTCGTAATATGTAAATAATCTCATTTCTTTGATTTTAACTGAACCGATAGACAAAACGCGGCGTTGAGTTTCACAGCTCGACAACTCGCAATATACCGAAAACTGAACGGAAAGTGGTTAATAATTAGGTACTCTCTACAATTAGCGTGCTATGTAAATCGAAAAGATTTTTTTTATATAAACTCTCTTTTAATTTGCGTGTTTATATTAGAAATATTATAACAAGAAACTTCTTGTTTCGAAAGTGTGTAAAATGATATCTGCATATTAAACCATATATGCTATACAGACAAAAGACCATTTTTAATAAAACTTATGTTTTAAAAATGATCGTCGTCGTTATTGGTCATTTTTCAAAAACTTTTAAACCAAAAAACCCCATAGGTTTATCTTTACGCTGTATTTCGCACACAGCAGTCAGAGGGAACCTAGAGTTAAGACACTCTGTTCACCATTTCCCCGAATTACTGAATTATAAAAGTATTGCGTGTTGGGTGCGAAACTCAAAGCCGCGCTTTGCCTAAATACCAGAGCGAAGCGAAGAAAGAAAAATATTTCAATCCATCGAGCGGGAATCGAACCCACAACCTGTCGCGTAGACTGGTAAGTGCATACATAAAACAGGTACGTAAATATAATATATTTTATCGTTGCCTGAAACTAATTAACATAAACGTCAAAGTTAATGATGTGTCCAATTTCTCGCCGTCCATTACAGTGACATATTGAAGCACCAAATTATATTGAGCTTAACTGTTTGTCATTTCTAAATACATCGTTTAGAAGTGGCGCTCAAGTTAAGCTTCGTTAAATAAAATAAATAAATCAGCTTCACGCTGCATCTCGCACACAGCTGGGTAGGTAGAGGGAACTTAGTGTTAAGACACTCCGTTCCGCACTTTCTGCCGAATTCTAGTGGCATTGCGTGTTGAGTGGCAAAACTCAACGCCGCGCTTTGTCTCGACACCAGAGTGAAGAAATGGAAATATAAATTTAATTAAATGTTTAATCTCCTCAAGTGGGGATCGAACCCACAACCAGTCGATTTTACAGTCACACTTTGTGCCGTGTGGCGCAGGGGCAAAAAGTTCCGCCACTCTCACCACTTCCGCAAAATGGGAAACGGAGTCTCTTAACACTAGGTTTCCACTGCCTACCCAGCTATGTGCGGAATAAAACGTGAAGCTGTTATATTCAACCAAATCATATTTAAGCTCGTATATCACTATTAACTGCACTAAATCTAAATTCCATTCTTTCTGCTTGAACATAAAATTTTAGAGCAATTTTAATCGGCAATAAAAAATGAGTACCACTTCTGTAGTCTTGTCTTGAGTAACGGATAGTTTAACCTGAGGCATCGAAATATTCACCTGTACAACCATTGGATTTTTTTCAATCTGAAGAAAGTTGCCATATGTGGGCCACAACCTGTTGCGAACTCACTAAGTATAACCGGTCTAGAAAAAAAGGCGTTGGAGATAGATATTAACGCTAAAATTGTCATTGGAAATTGACAATGACTAATAAATTTATAAATATATGATTTACATTAGGCCAGTCGTGGCGCAGAGGCACAAAGTGTGAGTTCAAAATTGACTGGTTGTGGGTTCAATCCCTATTAGAGGACAAGAAATATTTGTTTAGATTTTTATTTCTTCGCTCTGGTGTCGAGACTATGCGCGGGGTTGAGTTCCGCCACTCAACACGCAATGCCTCCAGATTTAAGCGGAAAATGGGGAATGGAATGTCTTAACCCTCTGCCTACCCTGTAGTGTGCGGGATACAGCGTGAAGCTGATTTATTTGACTTTTTATTTAATACATTATATTTTTTTAATTTGATAGTTAAGGCCGATCGTGGTGCAGGGGCAGTGGCAAGCCTGCGGCTGTAAACATGAGTGATTGTGTGTTCGATTCCAACTAATAAATTAAATTTAACTCGAATAGTACTCATTTTACCATTTTTAGTCTTCAAATGTTTATAAAAGGGAATGTGGTCGTGGTAAGTTTCCAAGAGGCGCGGTTCGGGCTACGTTTACGTAATTTAATGCTTTTTTTAATATTTTCTGACATTACAAGAGTCATCTTTAGAATATTACTACTAGAAAAGCCTTAGAGACAAGAGTTACATCAGTTGTTATGGTTTTTTTTATCAGGTTCACGTCTATCACGCATGTGGCTGGGTAGGCAAAGGAAGCCTAGTGTTAAGGCACTCTGCTACCCACTTTCCACCCAATTTTGGTGGAATTGTATGTTGAATAGCGGAACTCAACGCTGCATATTTGCAAATATTAAATATTTCATTTCCTCGAGTGGGAATCGAACCCACAACCAGTTGCGTTTACAGTCTGGAAAACTGGAAAAATGCTATAACTAAACAGACCAAGCTCACTTCTGTTCCATAAATTTATTTATAATATTAACGAATACCAATATTAAAAGCTACGAAAATTTGCGTCATTTTGCCATATTTGTATCATAAGATAAAAGGAAAATTACCAAAAAAATAGCTATCGTTGAAACTTTTGACCTCCACTGTTGATACTTACGAGAAACACCTTCAACTCCTTTTGTCTCATTAAAATCATTCAGCTGAAAATCATTTTCCCGCCATTACTGAAGTTGGAAAATCAATAATGGCTTACAGAGTAAAATAAAAAAATATCAACATCGGGCAACCCAAGTCCAATAAAACACACACTCAACTTATTATAAACATATTTTAATTATTTGACACCGTCAATTTATAAATTTCGCATAATTTACCAATAAATCTTACATTTTTAACATTCTACAAGATAAACATACAAAAAAGAATCATTAAAATAAATTGTGTGGACATTGTGTTGCGATCACGAGAACCAAAAAAAAAAACGTGTGACATTTTCATTATAAATGGCGGAATATTACCAGCATTAGTTTATAAATGAAAATTTTATAATTCATAAACAAGAAATTATATTTTTAGCAAAAAATTCGAAAGAAAAATCCAATAAAAGAATTATTTTCTTGCATTATTAGTATTTTTTTACCATTTGAACGTGCAATATTCCACAATTTATAGAACATCTTATATCTAGTACTCGAACAGTACTATGACTAGCATTGTAACGCGATGACACATGATGCCATAATAATAGTGAATATATATATATATATATATATATATTGTGTTGCGATTACGAAATACATATATATATAAATACATATATATATATATATATATATATATATATATATATATATATATATATATATATATATATATATATATATATATATATATATATTAAAAGAAACAACTTCTCTCATAGTTAGGACAAAGCCAGTTCGAATTCTTTTCACTTGTCGACGTTCAAATACATCACGAACACACGCCATTGTAAAACAGTAAAACGGCTTTACTAATATCTATGAAAGAAACTTAAGGAATGATTACATTTGCCTTAACGCTAACTACGTTCACAATAACTTAACAACAACAACCAATCATGTGTGGATGTACTATAGTCCGATACATCGCGTGATGAGGACCGTTATCGATTGAGGCACACGGAACGGTCCGTAAACGACATCTAGTCTATGAAAGTGTAAACTTTCGATCAAAAACTGTTATTTAATGTTAGTGTTCTATGGAACGGTTCTAGTCCAACTATTAGTACTATTATATATAGAAGAGTCTCATCTAGATTCAATGGATCTAAAATTCAATCAATAATGTCTATTTAGAGAAAAATTTGGTTTATTTTTATTGTCTAATATCTAATTGTATGAAATGACTAAGATATTGACACCCTCCGAGTCAGAATTAAAACGATAACCGAAACCCGATGCACCCGATGTAGCCACTGTCATATTATAAAAGTATCAAATTTTTTGATAGGCCCTTTTTATTGTATGCAAAAATAAAGTGGTAATGAAAACGAAAATCGATAAAACATTGTACGAAATTAAGAAATCTTTTACTATAAAAGTAAGTGTTTCAAAATCAAGAAAACAAGAGAATGTCTATACAAGAATATATTTAAACTAGAAATCAATATTTAAAATTAGCGTAGACACATTAGGAACAGTTCAATTGCAAATTATATTGATAAAATAGAAAAATGTAGTTTCATTAAAATTCAATTAACAATATAGTAGGTATTGCGAGATGTGACCACTAAATTTCTTATTGAATTAGCCGTCGAAGCTTTTCGTTCTCAGAATTCTGAACAATGTACATTTGAGCACCAAAGAGAGCCATCTGTAAAGATTTTTCACATTTTAAATAACGTCAAGAACATAATCGCATGCACTGCATATGCGGATATGCTTGACGAGTTTTTAAATGTATGTTAGAGGGAGCTACAGTTGCCCAATGGAACATATTCCCACTATAATAATAATATATTGTTATTAAATTGATATCAAAATTTGGAATGTATTTTTTTTTCTTTCAATGATCACAGAAGTTAACGCCCATTTAGTATAATATCGTCGGCTTAGAATGTAAACCTGCTTTTTCGTTATGTGCTTTTTTATACCATTCTTCATTTATTTGTTTTTTCGTTATGTGCTTTTTTATACCATTCGAAAGTATATAAAGAATAATACAAAATTGACTTTTATTTTATATCATATAATAGACTGTTATCACACAGGTTTACACTACAAGCGTACCATATATATTTTTTATTTTAATATCTTTTATTGCAAGATATACATCTTATTTAACTTGCAATTGTAAAAAAAAAATTCAACGCTCTTGCCATGCCTCACTTTCGCGAACGAGCACGTAATTTACAAAATCGATATAAGACTCGCTCTATTCGATTACGTGACGAATTACCGAATATTTTATTAATTCGTTTCCGTTAGCAATAAATGACCAACGGGGCTAACGGTCATAATATTTTTCTTATGATATAAAAAAAGTAAGAAAACCTCTACAGTTTCTAGATATAAAGTTTCATGCCAATTGTTAAAAGTTAATGTTATCAGCATCCGCACATTGTAGATATTTAGACATTATACATTGAATTTTTTAACATAAATCTATGGAAAATCCATTATTTTCTAGAATGTCTACAATGTGAACGATACTCTAAAATTTTCCCAATATCATTTAAGACATACACTATTGTTAACTAACAACAGTCAAACTTACGATTATAGTTATAGATACCATAATTGAACTTCGATTAACATGCAATAATTATCGAGTAACCTTTAAATATATATTAGTGACGTAACCATAAAGTATCTACACGAAATTGATACAGATACAGTATCAACTTTCTGTCAAACTTACGTCACTAACAAGAACAAGTTGCATCATTCGAAGCCAAAACAATTTATTAAATTTAGAAAGAAAAAAGAAATCACAAAAAATTTTCAAAATAAAACTTTACCTTACATACCCATTGAAAATTATAAAATTTATACTGCATATATGCATTTCCATTTTGTTAAGGCAAATAAAATTCAATATGTGCAAGAAAAAAAAATTAAACAAATTTATACACCATGTATAAAGTTTATAATATATAACACCATATATAAAGTCCAATACACTCTATCCAAACATTAGTTTCACACATACACAGCCCTATATAATATTGGTCATTTCTCACATTACTGATATATACTTATATAGAACCAACAATATATAAGAAAATTAATAAATTAGTCAACACTTTAGAAGTAAAATGGCATTAAAATCATAAAATTATTATAAATATTAGATACCTAGATGTTTATTTCAATTTTACATTTCAAGATTCATTTATGCCTCTTTAATGAAATTGTTATAATCTAAACTACGCAAATTAGATTTAAGAGTAATATATTATAATTGTGATATTTGTAAATAAGAAATTTAAAAATTTAACCAATTTCACTTTTTTTTTTATTTTCAAGCATTAGTAATAAACAATATTTTGTTCAAATCAGCTTCGCTACATCCCGCACACAGCAGGGTAGGCAGAGGGAACCTAGTGTTAAGACACTCCATTTTCCCATTTGCCACCGAATTGTGTAGGAATTGCGTGTCAAATGGCAACCGCACTGTTTACCTCGACACCAAAGCGAAGAAAAGGAAATATATTAAATAAAAATATTTTTTATTTTAAATTAAGCCTATCCACTTGCAGTTACAGACAAATCATGGTGTTTGTGGCCACAATGTCTCAACCAAAGCCCAAGTAACATTTTCAAAATATGTAAGAAACAATGAAACATTTCGTTATCATTGAAATTAATATTTTCATCCCAATACAATAAATTCCGTCCATAATCCTTGTACGAAACAATTTTTTTAAATATCTTTTGCAAATTCTTGACCAAAAATGATTCAGTTTGTTTCACATCACCCTCGCTACAAATCCTACAATTACATGATCTATCTGAAACTACTGAATTGGAAGAATCTATTAGTTTATTCGCTTCGTTATTTGTAATACTGTCAGTATTCGCTATTTGTGTAATAATTAGATTAGAAGAAAGATTGCGATCTTTTAATTTAGGGATAGGAGATGAACAGTTGCCTCGAAGTCTACGAAGGTTATTTATGGCTTCTGTGTCGCATTTCATTTCTTTATCTTTGAACCTCGAACTCTCGTTTCCCTCGTACGAACCAAGACCAAAAACGACTTTGTTTTTACGTATGTCATCACAACTTTTAAAATTATCGGAATTTACTTTTTTAAGCACTTCCTTTCTTAGGTTAATATTGGGATTTTCTTGCCACACGTTAGTGATGACACCAAATCTTCGCTGGCGTACATTTTGGTTGAACGTATCTTCAATTTTGTCCTTTCCATTGTACGATACGCTTCTATGAATTGGCACACTTACTCGCAGTCTATGCATGTCGATCTCTGTATCGACCCTCTCTAAATGCTCATCAGAACTCTTTGGAGAATCTCTATACTCGTTGAAATTTTTAAACGAGTAAGTTTTTTGTAGTTTTCGTATCTGAGGATTAACCCTTCCAGTATCGGATTCCATTCCTTTGTAACTTTCTCTAAGCACCGTAAGCGCTGAACTGTTCCCGTACAAATTAGTCACATCCACGGATACGTGTCGACTTCTCACGTTGGGAGAAGCTGGTATATCTTCAAAACTCTTGTACTGTTCGAGGCGCAAACTGGAATCGAATTCCTCCGGGCCTATCGTCCAAAACACATCCTCATCACTGTCCGTACATTCTGAAAGGGCATTCAAATAGTTGACTATATCTAGTCCACGGTCTAGAGAGATAGATTTTTGGAGCTGTATATCATGTTCGAATCTGAAATCTGTATCGTACTCCTCCTTCTCATCAAACTTGTTTCCGAGCCACGAGTCGACTTCGCAATTGTTCAAGTTGAGCTGCAAGAGTTCCTGTCGGAGATCTATCTGTTGCGTGGTGTGTCTGATCTCTGAGAAGCGTCTGAATAGTGTCTGTTGTGTGTGTGCGGAGGGTTTGGTGTCAGTGTCGGAGTGTCTACGCGGGGGCGGAGGCGGGTCCGGCGTGCGCGGCTCCCTTGCGCGCCGACAGCGGGCGCGGGAACCCGCCCACGGCGATATCAGACTCAGCAAAGAGCTTGCGAAAACTGCGGACCGATATACTGTCTTAGTTCACTATTATATTTGTTTTTAACTTCACGCTGTATCCCGCATATAGCAGGGTTTGCAGATGAAACTTGAGTGTTAGGAAGACACTCTGTTCCTCGCTTTCCACCCAATTATCGAGGCAGTGCTTGCTTATTGGCGAAATTCAACGCCGCAAAGCACGCACAGCCTCGAAAATAAATGTTTATCATTAGAGTTCTATTCTCTCAATACAATACATTTCATTTTAAATGTTTGTAATGTGAAGTACCTAAATACTAATCTTGGATCTGTAAGCGTAGTGATATTAGAGTTGGTAAAGCTTTTAGTACACATAATTAAAAGGAATTGAAAGTTTTATATAAATCCAGTTAATCCATAACTTATAAACAAAATATCTATCCATGCCAAAAAAAAGAATATCAACTCTAATAACATCAATAACTATATTATCTATACTATCGCAAAAACATAAGAAAAAAAATGAAAAAAACCGAATTTAATTTGAATACCTTGATTCCAAAAATCAGTACCAAGGGCCGAAAGAGATCTTCGGCGGTGGCGACCGATGACCTTCGTGACGAGAAGTCAGCGCCAACCGGAACCTACCCACGAATATCAGGGACAAGGACGAAAATAACAAAATTATAAAAACAAAAAAAAATCTAAGTTTGGCGCATCTATACATACAATCAAAATTTTACTGATTGTTGTCTGTACATGGAAGATTAATGAGAAATACTATTATTAGAAACATTTCTTTTATCAGTTTGATTTATTTCAGAAAAGTTACATCAATTTTAATAATGTTGTTCGATTCGCTATATATAGCTGTTTTATTAAATTGACTACAATTTGACATCGTCCTTAAAATGAAAATGTAATTAATATTAGAACACGAAAGAAATTCAGATTAGTAAATAAATAATAGTGTAGTTAAAGCGGGCGAAGCCGCAGACGGCAAACTAGTTTATAATAAATGAGATAATGGCTTTAGCAAACCACGTTTTGACGGTTATAGAATTATTATGAAAAATGACGGTACACATAAAAGGACAAATGAAAAAAATGCTGATTGATAATAATCAGACAATATAAAATTGTTACAAATTCAACTGAATCTACTACAAAGGAGATTAAGCATTGATAAGCAATGCCGTTTATTATATTTAAACTGTCATAATCTCGTGTAAGACACCAAAAAGACTAAAAAGACATAATTTTTAGCACTAGCTTGCTACCACTGGCAAGTCGAAAAAAAGCCTATCAAAATCTTCTATGAAAAAAAAAAACAATGTATAAGGAGGTGGGTTCAAGCGATAAGCGACAGTGTATTTTACTTCCATGCGATTCCGTGCGTCGTGCTTAGTGTTACGATGAATCCACATTTATAGATCTCTTTCGGCCCTGGTCGCATTTTGCCGTACATTTTAAACAATAACGCACCTAAAAATAATCGACATAATTTTGATATAAACATTAAGCCAGAAATCGTGAGTCATGCGTTTTTTATAGATAAACCAAAAAAATAAAAATAGGAAAAATGTACCAGAACCAATTGGAAGCGGGGTGTATGAATTCTATATTGAAAGCCAATTAATAAATATATTGAAAGCCAATTATGTCAATTTATAATAAATACATGGTTGTGTACATAATGATGTGCATTTTGAAAATAGATCCAGCGTAAAGCAATACATTGTATTATATTTTTGATTCAAATTCATAATCAATAGAAGTTATATATCATATTTACTTAAAAAAGATAAGTTCACATTTTGAAGTATAATTTGATATTAAAATATAATTATATTTTAATTCCTTGATTCATAAATAATATAAAAATATAGTAAATTCAAAAGAAATACGCAAGTCCTTATTTAATAAAGTATAATAATGAATAATTATTAAGACTTTTTTTTTCTTTTAATCATATAATTATAATTATTTATCAGTAGATAGAAAGCAAAGTAAGGCATCACTAAAAAGAGGAAAAGAAGCGTAAAGCTAAAAAAAAATAGATAAAATCATAAGAGACGTGTCAATAAAATTCAATGAATATAAAAGTTTATACAGGATGGAAGTATCACACTCTTTTTACGGGAACTACGGGAATATTTTAAGCCCATATCTAAAAAAAATCATTAAGATACCTCAACAGTTTGGAGGTAGGATTTTTTTTCATTTCACGATGTTTATCCATGCCTGTATTTGGTGTGACGCAGTTACGCATAGATACCAATAACGTTAACATATACTACTAGAAAAATACTACTAAAGGTTAAACAACTTTGAATTTTGCCCCCAATATCTACGAATCGATTTCGGAATGAGGCGTATGCGGCGGTTTCGTTGCGGTTGCGGCGTATGATAGGTTTATGTGTGCGTGCGTCGTTCTTGGCAAATGGCGTTTTATATTACAACAATAATTTTATTATTTGTTTGAAAAAAACAGTTTTTCATTTATGGTTTCTTTAAATTGTATTAGAATTTTATAGAGTTGTTCAAACTGTGGTTTCATTTAAAGTAGTGCTGACACTTCCACCGTATTCCGCTGTATATATAATGAAGCATTATCCTATTTGTATGTATTATTAGTAAATGATTTAACCAAATATACCATAAAATGTTATTTCATCCCAAACATGCATAGAAAAATAAATACTTCATTTAAATAATCATAATAAAATAATGAAAAATTTAATTAAAAATGTAGTGTTTATTTTTCTGTTGTCCTCTCCTTCTACTGTAAGATCAAATGTTCTATTTTCAAAAATACGCATCGATTTATTATTGAAATTAAATAGTTAAATCGATTTCAGTTTTAATATATAACAATCGATTTCTAAACAGTATATTCTCTGTTTTTTCAATAATTAAGCGAAGGTTTAATATTATAAATTTATTGCTTTCTGACTCAGTTGAAACAAGTCTAAATATAAAAGTGCTTTTTTACAAGTTTTCTTAAGGTACTTGTATGTCTTATATATATTGAACATTTTTGGATTGTATACTTTTTTCGTTGTGAAAATAATAGATAGACTTAAACAACTGCGCCATGATAGAGTATAACCATATTCTTAATATTTTTTTTTAAATAAAATCTTTTTTATTTAAATAATTTAACGTATGTTACATTTTTACATGTATTGTTCATCATAAATAAAATTAATTTAATTCACCTGAAGACAAAAAAAACAAAGAACATGGCCAAATTTAATCAATTTAAATTATATAACTTCCTTATATATATATATATATATATATATGTATATATATATATATATATATATATATATATATATATATATATATATATATATATATATATATATATATATATATATATATATATATATATATATATACAAACAAATTATAATCAAGCAAAATATATTTTAGAAAATTTATAAAAATTTGGGCGTAGCGGGACTTGCCTTGCCCACTCGGACCCGCGCCCTGGAACCGCCCGAGCGCTCTGACCTCTAATCTCCTTATCATCCCTACAGAGATGCTAACCATTTAAGTACGACGTAGCTTACCAAGAACGTATGGCTTAGTGCTCGCTTAGACGGTTTCTAAAAGCCGCCGCGTGTTCAAGTCTAGCTACATTCAAATTTCTGATACATTTTCTAAAATATTCAATCCTTAGTGTAGAATAACACTAAAAAATACTATAATAAACTCACAACTTCCTGATCCCGCTTTGTCTCTTCCAGGGCGCGTCGTCGGGCTCCGCCGGCAGGGGCCCCTGGACCGGCGCCTCTTCGTCCTCGGCCACTGAAGTGCTTATTGACGGCGATGTATCCGAGCTGCTGTTTTATATATACAAATAAATAATTCAACTTTACGCTGTATACCGCACACAGCAAGGTCGGCAGAGGGAACCTAGTGTTAAGACACTCCATTCCCCACTTTCCTCCGAGTTCTGGAGACATTGCGTGTTGAGTGGCGAAATTCAACGCCACGCCTCGACACCAGAGCGAAGAAATAAAAATATAAATGTAAATAAATATTTCATTTGCTCGAGTGGGAATCGAACCCACGCCCAGTCGATTTTACAGTCACTCTTTGTAGCTCCACGACGGCCTCAATGGGGAATTACACGTAGTTATTTTAGTTTCAGGCTGTAACTGGCATATATCAGGATAACCACAGAGAACTCATTGTTGAGACACTCCGTTCGCCACTTCACGACGAATTAACGAGAAATTGTCTGTTCAGTTCAGGTACTCAATGCAACGCTTTGTCGGGCTAGAGCAAAATAATTGATGAACCTGATTGTGACACTAATTCACTCTGCAAGCACTAAACAACTTTTTTTTTTAACTTCACGCTGTATCGCGTTAGGCAGGGGGAACCTATTACAATTACATTTGCGGAACGCAACGCCGCGATTAGCATTGTTACCAGAACGAGGAAATGCAAATATTAAATATTTCATTCCCCCGTGTGGGGATCGACCCCACAACCGTCGTGTTTACAGTCGCACTAGCCAAACCAACAAAAAAAAACGAAAGAATACTTACCTATCCGGCTGCGGCTCAGGCTGCAACGCCTGCAACTGCTCCTCAGCGCGGTTCAACTTCAACTTCAGTTCATTCCTCTCGTGTAATATATCGCGAAGTTCGCGCACGCTGTATATAGGCTTCGACGATTGGTCCTCATCGTCCCCCTCCGGTAGCGCCAGCCCACATGATGTGCACTTCTTAAATATGTATATAAATGTATAATTATAATAATATTATATAATGGCAGCCACAGAATAGATAACGGCATTAAATTATGCGTTCGGTTTCTCAGAATAAACCAACATTTCAAAAAAATATATAATGTATATTCAAATATACAACACATAATAATTTACAACCTCGGTTCTTAACCAGGTCCGTGGTTCGTGTCCAGTAGTGGTCCGCAGCAGCTAAAATATTTTGACATTCAAATTCAATATACTTTGAAATTCATTGATTTTTAATATTTAATAAAAAAATTCACACACCCCATCATACAAAATGAGTCTTTTTTTTAACTTTAAATTTGAAAAGATTTTTTTGTTTAATTATTAATTTACTTTTATTATACCTACAAAGTGGTCCCCGCTAACAAGAATTCTATAAGAGTGGTCTCTGATCAAGAAAAGATTGGGAACCCCTGATCTACAAGGAACAGTAGAAACACTATAAACTATTTTATCTTTCTATCAAATAGAGAAAAAAACATAACACACACCAAGTAAATTGCAATAAAAATTATTAATTCATATAATTTTACACGGCAAGCTATATAAAAATAATGTCGCAGAATACAATCGTTGTAAGGAAAGTAAGCAAGCACGGAGCGTGACGTAATTTCAGATGATAAAAATCATCACTTTAGCACTGAAGTGCCGTCGTCATCAAGATCATCGCTCAGCTTGTAAGCATTGAATTTAACTTGAACACCACGATAAAAGATAATGAAGAAATAAAGATTTTTATTATTTTCGAATCATAGTTTAATAATCGAGGCCAGTCGTGGCGCAGGGGCACAAAGGAGACCACTCGAGGAGTAATAAATTGAAATATTTCATATATTTACTTAAATTTATATTTCCATTTCTTCGCTCTGCCCTGCTTGTCCGGGATACAGCGTGAAGCTGATTTATTTATTTATTTTAGTTTAATAATGATCTATATTATTGAGCTCTTCGGGCACAAGCGTACGAATTATTTTTTAAATACATAACATTTCCTTGCTCTGGTAATAAGAGCAAAAAGCGCGGCGTTGAATCCCGCCACTCAATACGCAACGTCTACTGTTTTACTAACCGGAAATACTAGGTGCATATTAAAATATTAAAGTTACACGGATTGTGGTATTTGCTTTCGTGTTACCCTGCTTTCGGGATTTTGGACAAACCACATTAAAAAAAAAAGTGTTTAATTGCTTAGTCTGAATAAAAATATAATTTTACTTCCTCTTTACATATATAAATATATCAAAAATTATTCAAAAGTACGAATTAAAACTAAATTGCATAATAATAAACTAAAAATGTTAAATATTTAAATTGAAAATTTAACTTAAGTGAGAATATATATGTATTTACATACATACATTTTAATACATTATAAACTAGCTGTGAACAATACTTCCGTCTGCATACGTATTTATAGACTCGTCAGATAACGAGAGACTGTAGACTTTTGTAAGATTTATTATCCTTTCATCGATATATTTAATGCAATATGTAACGTACTATACGTGAATTTCTTGTTGCAATTTTGTATATTTTTTTTCATTTTCACGCTATATCCTGCATTAAGACGCTCTGTTAACGGAATTCGGGAGGCACTGGACTGCGTATTTAGTATCAGAACTCTACGCCGCACTTAGTCTCGAAAACGGAGCTAAGAAATTAAAAACTAAATTTAAATAAATATATCATTTCCTCGAGTGAGAATCAAACCCACAACCTGTCGCGTTTACATTCACACGTTTGTGGCTCTGCGCCACGACTGGCCTCATTTTATTATGTAATAAGCTTAATAATGACAATAAACTATTAATGACAATAAACTATACTTCATTTATATGACGGCAAAACATAGTCCAATGTTCATTAAAATACTATAATAAAATTAAGGTAAACGAGTAGTAACGCACCGAAGCTTACAAATTTAATTGCTATGTATATATTCACGCGAGGAAAGACAGAGGAAATTTAGTGTTAAAAAACTCCGTTCTCAGCTTTCCGCCGAGTTCTGAGGGCCACCATTTTGTGCCCCTGCACCACGACTAGCCTCGGAATACGAAAAAGGTAAAGTAATGTATAAAATATTATTTATTTTATACCGAAAATACCGAAAGTGCAACCGGTGATTTATGTATAAGACGAGAGCAAGGGAGAGGGGACGTGCGGACCGCCAAGCAACAAACGTATAGCGACGTGTTTACTTGCTTACATTTCATGTAGATTTTTATTAGTACTTACATACGTACCGCAGTTATAAATTTAGCGGAAGGGAAGGTTAGGTTTACTTAGTTATTTTTAAATTTAATCCTAATTCAATTTGATTTGCATTTAAAAACCACTAAATGTGACGCGCCAGTACATATGTCAGCACCAATAGTAATATGATTGAAATGCAAGCAAGTACACTTTCTCGCTCAAACGTAGCTCGAATATAAGAATCTTGACTAAAATCTATTTATTTTACATATTGCTGGTAGAACTGCAAGTACTTAATTCAATGCGTAAGAATTTTGTTCACTACCAAGGAAATGCATGTAATGGACATTTCATACATTGCCTGGGCGTTTCAGGTATATATTATATATTACCCGGTTATTCTATAGAATACCGAAATTAAACAGATTGCCGGTAACATGTACGAGTATATGATAAAAGGAAAGAACTCAACGCCGCGCAATGCCTCGACACTAGAGCGAAGAAATGGAAATATAAATTTAAGTAAATATTTCATCTTCTCGAATGAGGATCAAACCCAAAACCAGTCGGTTTACAGTCACACTTTGTACCACGGCGCCACGACTGGCCTCTTTATTATTTATCGTATTTATATATACCTTGTTGTGTGCATCTGATTGTTGAAGGGCGGTGATGTCCCGCTGCTGGGACTGGACTATGGCGGTCAACTCTGTACGTTCTTCGCATACTAAACGCATCTATAAGAAATGTACAATTATCTTTTATTCTTATTCAAAATGACTTCGAAGTGGGTCATTTTTAATTTACTAAAAATATTCTTTTCCTATCGAATTATCGATTATGATTATGAATATGTACGTACAGTAGGTGTTGTCAACGAATCGTGGCTGCCTTAAAGTTAGGTTTTCTATCTTTCGAAAGAAAATAATCAAGAATAAGAAATATTCTATCCCAAATCCAATCTGCGCAGCCATATACAGCTAACTTTAGGGCACACACGTTTCGTTGACTACACTAATCAATTAGATTCTCTCATTATTCTCTTGTTAACGTTTTCCAATCATAACTAAACAATATACGTAGATATAAACAAAAAATATAAATTCATCTTTATTTATAATATTTTACTGTTCCTAAACTATCACTATAACTAAAATACATTAACATTTTATAATTAACTAAACATCACAAACGAAGAGCAAATTAACAGATTGAAGTATTCTAAAGAGTACCTGATTCTGAAGCTGCTTGTGTTTCCGTCCGAGGTCGCGGCTGACCTGAGTTAATTTCTCCACTTGACTCGTCAACTGTAATGTATCCAGAATGGCCATTTTATATTTTATATAAATTGAAATATGTAAACTTTTCTAAAAAAAAAAAGTTTAATTCATTTAAAAACGCATATTGTACGAAATAAACGCCGCGCGGTAAGTTAAATATAATTTACTATTTTAAAATATTATATTTGGTTACGATACAATCTCAAATGTGACATATAACTATAATGTATTAAGCATATGAAGATAGTACTCCAAGTTCACAGGAGATAAAAGGCACTCAATATATCTTTCCGATTAGATACGTCAATCTTTATATCTGAAAATTTAAATACAATAAAAAAAATCAAATTAAGATTTTAGGGCCAAAGAATCAAAACAAATTCATATAATATACTATCGATTTAATCGTCTATAATAATTTAAATAATTAAAAAATGCATGACGATTTATAAATGGTAAATAAATATTTAAATACTATCTACAGAGGAAGTTAAATTAACAATAATATTTAAAAAAAACATAAAAGATATAAGATTACGTCTTGGTTAATAAGGCTATTTATAAATAACTGTCAACTCGGAAATCGATCTTGTGATGCCGTTTTCAATAGCCCAAGATCCCAAGGATTCTAAAAGGGCCTCACTTTTAAGTTAGTAAGTACGCATACAGTTTTAACTACATATAAAACTATTAATCCTCAAAATTTCAGCTTATCTAATGCTAATGACGTAGGTCTGGAGGCCATGGGATTTCAGTTTAATTTATAAATATATAATTTATGAAGGAAAACGGCAACTCAAGCTTGATTCATATTATAAATCTGTTATAACTATAGTTTAAATAGAAACATATTGGATAGATTATACTAGAAAGAATTTTTTTTTTTTTTAGAAATTCCCTGCATTGGACACCGCAACCTATAGCAAAATGTTTCAGCAACCAAAATCATCTTATGATTATTCAACTAATCGAAGATTAGAAAATTTAATCAAGCATCAGTCAGATACCACATGTAAATATTTCGTTGAATAAAATATTGATGATAGTGTAGTTATCAGAGGCCAGAGCGATTGTAAACGCGACAGGTTGTGGGTTTGAATCCGACACGAGGAAATAAATCATTACACATAACACTTGGTTCCCAGATTCCCTCTGCCTACCCTGCGATAAAAAATAAAAGGAAATTAGTTATGAAGTTATCGATTATTTATGTTTAAAGTGTAATCAATATT
The DNA here is from genome assembly GCA_917862395.2 of Heliconius sara. Lineage (NCBI taxonomy): Eukaryota > Metazoa > Arthropoda > Insecta > Lepidoptera > Nymphalidae > Heliconius > Heliconius sara. The sequence continues at coordinate 5,592,321 of OU860781.1, forward strand.
TTTGTACACATCGTTTTACTTAACAGTAGTAGTAATAATTCTAGTAATTTATTGAATAACCGAAGGTCAGTAGTTGTATGCCGCAAATTCGCGCAGTTTCGCTCTGGTTACGGTACATTAGACTTTTCACTTTAACGTTAGAATGAATTAATCGATTAAATTAAAAAAAATAGAAAAAAAAAGGACAGTATAAATAATCTAAAAGACACCGTCATGACACAGTTGGGATGTCCGTGATCGAACACAATAGTTTAGGGTTTATAATATCCATCGAGTTTTTTTTTAATCTGGTCACACAAAAGGTAACACCTGATACAACCTCACGTTACTTTTTTTTAAATTAATGATAAAATAAAAACTAACAGAATTAAAAATGTATTGTCATACCAAACATACCAAATATAATACGGTAAAATGATAACAAACAAAAAATCTTTGTTATCATCAAAATAGTGAGATAGCGTAAATTATCAAAGCGACTAACAACTAACAACAAGTAACAACTAAATATTGTCGATAAATAAAATTGACACTCATTAAGTAATACAGTGAGATGTTGTAAATAAACTAGATTTACAAATAAGTACATTTTTTTTAGCTTCAGTTAGTCACTGGTAATCTAGTGTTAAGACACTTCGTTACCTATTTTCCGCCGAATTCCGAAGGCATTGAACGCGCTTTGTCTCGAGACACCAGAGCAAAGAAATGAAAATATTAAATAAGAATATAAATTATATTTGTATATTGGTTTAAAAATCATAAAGCTTCCTCAATGTTTTGACTATAATTATTATGTTATTTGTAATATTTTTGAACATTATTTACGAAAAAAAAACTTAATATGTTGTATTTGAATATATACCAACATAAAAAAAGTAACAAAAAGAAAAAGCGACTTCAAACAACGAACTAAAAGGTAAACAATATTTTAATTAATGTAAAACGTACTTTGATTCTGTTAACGTGTATGTGTATCGTTTAAAATAAAAAAAAAGAATCATCGGAATTGGTGGGCGTGACATTGAACTATTCGTCTATCACATTATAATAATCCAATTTTAAGACTTATGTGATTTTCTCATTATCCACCACTGTTGTCAGAAACGGATCAAAAATAATAAAAAAAATGGAATCAAACGGGAGTCACTAGATTTCAAATATAAAACCCAGTCAAAATGTCTAAGGTAACAAACATAAAAACAAATACACTCAAATTGATAACCATCTTTTTTTTTCTTCTGTAAGTCGGTTAAAAAGAAGAAAATCTGAACTTTATGAATAAATATTAATATTAACGAATTTTTCTTTAGAAACATGAATGAAAAACAAAAAAAAACGTAATCACGGCTATACAAAATGCTATATTTATACGGATGTCTAGAGGCAATCTGTCACACACACTCGGCTTAGTATTCAATGGATGTTTGCACGTTACATATGTATCTCGTCTTTGGTGACCTAACATGTTTCATCATAAATAGAAGTCATTATGCATGCACATGGCACACATTATAGAAGCGAAATAATTTTTTGAAGTGATAACTTTTTATGGTAGGGTAAACCGTTTCGTTACGTTACGCGTAAACACGTGACGATAGGAAGATACCTCTCTCACTCTAACCTATAGCGCTAGCCGTATTTCGTTCTCACTCTTCTCTTCGCATGACATGTGTTTAGTGTATGATAGACATAAGCTGTTGACAGTGAGCATATAATCTTAATGCCGATTGTTTCTTTTGTAGGATTAAATTATGATATTAATAATGTAAATTACACACATAAAATTCTTATGTACATATTCAAGAATTGTAACTAAGAATAAAATATGTTATAAAATTTCTGAATCTCTTACATAGCACGTTAAGCAGAGGAACCCTGGGAACCTAGTGATAAAACACTCCGTTCCCATTATAACACTTCCGTCCCCCACTGTCCACGTAAAAAAAAATCAACACTGTATACGTATGCGATGCAATTAAACTTAATAACACCACAGCAATGTTTTCACAGCTGAATAGATAACATTAAAGCATTCTATAATGGTATGCATTGTTGAATGACTTTGCACTGAAATAAAAATCGTGCGCTATCCTAGCATAAATAAATAACATGACATTTAATGAATTCGTTCTGTTTTAAATCTCATTTTTTTTGTATTTACTTAGGTGGTAACCTTTCATTAATATTTTTCTACTCATATTAGACTTTTTTTAGCTTCACGCTGTATCTCGCACATAGGTGGGTTACGCAGAGGGAACCCAAGAATCTGATTATATTCGATATTAATATGAAAAAATATATATTTAAATAACGCCAGGCAGGCCAGTCATGGCGCAGCGGCACAAAGTGACTGTAAAACCGACTGGTTGTGAGTTCGATCCCTACTCGAGGTAATGAAATGAAGTTATTTTATTTATATATTTAAATTAGATTTATATATTAGAATTTATTTCACTAAGTACATTCACAAATAAATAGCTGGTGCTGTGGTTACGTGCGATTTAAATATTCAAAATGCAATATGGTAAAAGGGAGATATGAGTAGACAAAAGAATCCCGAATAAAATGAGATTGGTTTCGAAAGCTCTTCGAATTTACATAAACGGCCGCCCAAGCCATACTTTAGAAAATTGATTTTGATTGAATGATTGATTTTGATCGCAAACAGAGAATAAATATATTTTTTATGAGAGAATAAGATTAAAATAACCGTTGCATCTCAAGTTACTGACGCATTAAATTTTTGTATCTATTGCCTTCAATCATATAATAAGTCAATTTTCTTTTTGACAATATGATAACGTTATAACATGCAAAGAGCTCGATAAACTTTAAAATTTATAGATAAAATGTGTTATTGTGCCGTACACAGCAAGGTGAGAAGAGGGAAACATAGTGTAAAGACACTTCGTTCCCCATTTTGCGCTGAATTCTGGAGGTGTTGTTGAGTGGCGGAAATCAACGCCGCGCTTTGCCTACAGACACAAGAGCGAAGAAAACAAAATATTAAATATTTCAAAATATACTATCTCTTTACTAAACAAAGCACGAAAAAAAAAATATTTAAAATTTTATCTTTTTATAAAAATATTTAAAAATATTTTAAATTTTATTTATATAGATGCCATGATACTCTTTATTTACAGTTATCTAAAATTTGATTAAAATAGTGCTGCACTAGGTTAAATATTAAATAAGTTGCGGCAGTATTGCAATTTGAGTAGCCCAACAATAGTTAGGAACTACCTAAGTAAAGTAGAACAGAAATAAATAAAAATAAGTTTTAAGTCAGACCGTCAGAACGCGATTTTATGACGACGAGTATTTTATTTATGAATATACATGTATATTCAAGTAAAATTAAATTTATTTACCTGTATATATGAAGACTTACGTGAGTATATTATACGTTTATATTTTTGACAAAAAATATGTGATAAGCTGATTTATTTATTTATTGAATCGCTTTGCATTGACCCCGGAGCGAAGAAATGGAAATATAAATTTAAGTAAATATTCCATCTCCTCGGGCTTCGCCTATTTGTTATTCAAAATTATTTTTTTTCTCATCTGAATTTCTTTTGTGATCTTATAACAATATCATTTTAAAGACTACATCCATACATATGCGTATATTAATAAAGTTTCGGCCAATTCAGTAAAAACACAAATTTTGTAACAATAATTCCGCCTGAATTATTTATATTGAGTTTTTTTTTTATTTATGAACCAATTTAAATAAAATAGATACTAAATGTTAGGGGAAGTTTGCTAAAATAAGTTAAAACTGTTTTTAAATCGATTAAGACTTTTCTAAATTAAGACTAGCGTGAACAAACACACAGACAAACAAATAACTTTTTCAAATATGGTTGTTTTGGGTTATATGGCATTAAAGATTTTCTCATATACATATGTATTAATGTACAGACAGCAATGTGTTACAGTTTTATTTATTGTTATGTGATATACTTTTATATGTATAAATTTGAAAATTTCAAAAGGCAATAGTAAAATGTTAATTATAAACTCTTTTATTGACATAACAAAGTATTAATGAAATATACTACGAAATAGTGTGTGTATTGATTTATTGTTCTAAGTTACATTCTAAAAACTTTCACCACTCACATTTACGATCGAATCGATCGAGACAAGTTAATTTTTAATATTTTTTTAAACACCAGTGATTATATAAAAAAAATGTTATTATGTAATAGCTACACAAACAAATGGAGCTAAAAATCTATTGAAAGATACTTAAAACTATTACATAGAATAGAATACGAGGCCAGTCGTAGCGCAGCGGCACAATGTGTGACTGTAAAATCGGTGGTGTGGTTGTAGACTGGACTGGGTTCAATCCCACTCGAGAAGATGAAATATTTATTTAAATTTACATTTTCATTACTTCGCTCTGGTGTCGAGGCAAAATGCGGAGTTGAGTTCCGTCACTCAACACGCAATGATTTCAGAATTCGGCGGAAAGTGGAGAGCGGAGTGTCTTAGCATTAGCTTCCCTCTACCTAGCCTGCTGTTTGCGGGATACAACGTGAAGCTGATTTATTTATTTATTGGATTTATTTTTATTATATAGAATACGAAATGTGAAAGGAAAATACATAGCTACAAAATGCTTATACTACAGAAATAATTAAACTATGCTGTAAAAGAGACGACCTAAATCCGGAATCTCGTGGGTCTTTCACAAATAAATTCAACTATTTTCAAATACTCAGTTCCCAACGGTGAGTGTGGTTACAGAAATACAGGAGTTGCAGAATAAACTACATTTTATAACAAGATTGAAATAGGTGCACACGTAATCTTGTGTACAGACCGTTTTATGTCTTCTAACAAAAACAATCGTTTATTTCATTATGTACAAGTTAATTTTACGTAATTAAGGTTCACTTTTTAATGAAAAAACGGAACCTTTATAGGATCACTTTGTTGTCTGTTTCTCCGTCTGCCAATACCCTTTATCTGAAGGGTATAAAGCTGAAATTAATATTCTTTCTTTTTTTTTTGAGGTCCTATGGAGCATTTCAGTCAACGTAATCAAAAGATACGGGCATTTATGCATGGTTTTTTATAATTTTGTATGAAATGCGCTACGTAATCTAAACTAAATATTGTTTGTCGTCGAAACAAAAATAAAAATCTATAAAACGCTTCTAGGCCTATAATTTTGAAATTTGGCAAGAAGTCAGAACTTGCTTTACAAATAAAGGGGAAAATAGGAAATGTGTATGCGAAACACGCAAATTTATAAATTTAAATATATAGGAAAAAATAAAATTTATAAATAAAAACTATTACAAACCATATAATTGTAATTGATTTCATGTAAAATGAGTGTATACATGCGCAACCTTAAGTTTGTCATCTTGTATTAGAATACCACTTCCCTTTGAACCACATCTTAAAATTTGCATAGTACCCGCGGTGAACAAATCTGACTTGCACATTACCGGTTTTTTCTTTTAAATTATTATTTATATAAATATCAAAATATTTTAAGTTCTTGCTACGACTCCCGCTAAATATATACATATACACACACCCACATATATATTAAATACTTAAAATCGACAAGTACGAATAAAAGCTGTTTTTGTAAGTCAGCCATAATCGTTAGATACAATAATATCGTCTTGCGACTTCTTCGTGTCTTGAACTAATGATGAGTAAGTAATCTCAATGCGCAATAAATATATTATTATATGAATCATCATAAGTTTTTCACAGTAAATGTCTTATATAGACAGTGTTCAATAGATGTATATAAAAAATCCATTTATATATGTATATGTATATGTCCAGCAAAGTTGAGTATTTTAGGTAACCTATTTCAAACTAGTTTTTAGCTCTATATAATTCGTAAATTATTTAATCTACATGTATGAACTTTTGCGCATTTATGGAGACCTCAATAAATGCACTAAATTTAATACAAGCTAGGGAGCTTGTAAAGTATATAAAATTTCAAAGTAAAGCAAGCAAGCAAATATGAAAGTGAGATCATTGAATGTTGGAGATTAAGATGATTTTAATAACCAATATGTATTAATAATGAATAGCAATAATCTAATAACAAAAAGTTATGATATCTCATCAAAAACATAAATGTGAAATGCCAAGCCAAGCCAAGTTCAATGTTGAGTAATGTATCTTTCTGAAATTCACTTACAAGAGAATCAGATGATCTATCTAATATGGGGTACTGAGTTCTGTGTTCACTCAGAATAAAATTTAAGTTCTAAATTTAACTTTGCAATTTTTTACCAGGCACGAAACCGAATATCAACCTAATAGTACAAGCCCAGTTCACTGACTTGCAAAATTAATAAGGCTAACGTGTACGTAAAACGATAGTTAATATTACCAATAATAATCGATAATTAAACCAACTATGTTTACATGTTCCGCTGCAGTGTAAATATTTTGACCTAAAATTGCTGCTATATTGTGTCAATTGCATTTCCAGACCGGCTTTTTACCCTCTTGCTAGATCCCATTACATGTCGAGTGCGCGCTCTCAACTCGGTTTGAAGTTGTTATTCACTACCGCGTTATACAGCGATTGTTTTTATATTTTATTTTAACAAATATTTTCTTATTCGAAAACAGCACGATTGGTCGTATAATACATATTTTCAATCTATTCAATATTTATTATTTGCATTTAAAATATACATATTTCTTCATATAAATGTTAAACTAAAGAATTGTCGTTTTTCAATAAAATCATTCTCCATAAACGTGATAACAAGCAATTTATAATAGAAATGACTTGTCCGTTCGTTAATATATAATTACATTAAAAGTATAATTTTTACAACCTTTTGACTAGCACTATCTAATAATACTACACGGTAGAATAATTGGGTTAGGTTTAATGTAAATTAATTTTATTTAGTTTTAAAAATAATACGACAAACTTTCAATTCGCGAAGTAAACACCAAAAGTATAGCGGGTCTACCGATATACGCCGTCTCGCTTGAAGCGGGTGTATGTTAAGTAATTGAAAACTAAATATAAATATAACACTGTATAGAAAAGAGGCCAGTCGTGGCGCAGGAGCACAAAGTGTGATTGTAAAGCGACTGCTTGTGGATTCGATGCCCACTCGACGAAATGAAATATTTATTCAAAATTGATATTCCGATTTCTCTGGTGTTGAGGCAAAGGGCGCGGTTGAGCTCCCCCACTTCACACGCAATGCATCAAGAATTAACGGTAACGGAGTGTCTCAACACTAGGTTCCCTTTGCACACCCTACTGTGTGCGGCATACAGAGTGATATGATAGTGAGTAACGAGTAATAAGTACTTTACTTATTTGTAACGACATCATACTGGAACTCATCAATATATTTAGTTGCTATTTCAAAATCGATTAAATAAAAGGCTGTATTGATTGATATATTGTTGGTATGGACGTAGGAAGACCTTCCAATTATACGGGTCGTTTAATCTATCACGCCCTACATCGAAACGAGGGTAAAGGCTACATTTCGGTTCGTGTTTTGTCAGGGAATGTCACGGTGACGCCATAGGACAATGAGATCATCTTGTCGTATTAGCTAAAAGACGTGTTTCTCGACTTCACATAAAAGATATCGTTTTTTTTTTCAATTAACAATTAAAGCCATAAGGGCCTCTGATTTAATTTTTTTTTATTTATTTAATGTCAATATTATTACAGTCAAACTATGTATTTTTAGGAAATTAAATATTCTATATTTTCATTTCTTCATTCAGGGGTCAAGGCATAGCGCAGGCTTGAGTTCCACCAATCAACACGCCTATCAATCAATGCCTTTAGATTTCGGCAGAAAGTGGGGAGTGGAGTGTCCCTCTGCCTCTTAACCAATTGTCTACCTTACAGCGTAAAGTTGAAAAACTATATATTTTTAACTCAAAATTCATATTTTTTACTCAAAACTTGTTGGCCAAACCAAATATACGAAACTAATGTGACATTACTTTGTCCTACATTTTGTGATGTCATACAGATACTAGCGATAGGCCGAAATCACAATTCAATAACAATAAAATCACACTGAGGAAACTGTCTAGGGAAAATACCTACATATATTTTAGATATCTTTTTTTTGCGTTTACGTTGCAATGTCAAACCAACTGGGAAATAGGTATAGTTAATTTTTCAAAGAGTAATTACCATTACCAACAATCAATCAGCTTCACTTAGTGTTAAGATATTTTCCTCCAAAATATGGAGGCATTGCGTGTTGAGAGCGAACCAGAGCGACGAAATAAAAATATCAATTCAAATAAATATTTTAATTTTCTCGAGTGGGGATCGAACTCACAACCAGCCAGTTTTACAGTAACACTTTGTTCCCCAGTGCCATGACTGACTTCATATTTAATAGGAGTTTAAATATTATATACAACCTTATATATCTACATACTAGTACATTCTCACACTGTGAAAGTAAAAGTGACTCTATTTAATTACAAATACGCATACAAGACAGAACTATGACGATACAGTTACGTAAAAAAAAGTTAATAGTCTGTTACCATAAGAAATTCTTAAGCAAAATTTGAAATTACATTAGAACGTATGTATAACATTGAAATTATTTACATAAAAATCAGCTTCACGCTGTATCCCGCACACAGCAGGGTAGGCAGAGGGAACCTAGTGTTAAGACACTTCGTTCCCACTTTCTGCCGAATTCTGGAGGCATTGCGTGTTGAGTGGCAGAACTCAACGCCGCGCTTAGCCTCGACACCAGAGCGAAGAAATGGAAAATATAAATTTAAATAAATATTTAATTAAATAAAATATAAATTTAAATAAATCAGTGGCACGAAGTGTGACTGTAAAACCGACTGGTTGTGGGTTCGATCCCCACTCGAGGAGATGAAATATTTACTTAAATTTATATTTCCATTTCTTCGCTCTGGTGTCAAGGCAAAGCGCGGCGTTGAGTTCTGCCACTCAACACGCAATGCCTCCAAAATTCGGCAGAAAGTGGGGAACGGAGTGTCTTAACACTAGGTTCCCTCTGCCTACCCTGCTGTGTGCGGGATATAGCGTGAAGCTAATTTAATTTAATTTTATTTTAAATAAATATTTCATCTCCTCGAGTAGGGATCGAACCCACAACCAGTCGGTTTTACAGTCACACTTCGTGCCGCTGCGCCACGAAATGCGGCCGGAATAGTATTTAATCATTAAATTCGATACATCAGCGACATATCTTGACTTTCAGGATGATTGTTAGAAATCAATAAAATAATAAATAATGTTTGGCCAGCGATGATTTCAGATGTCATGGTGGCGCAGTGGGGCTGTGTCTGCCTGTAAACGCGGTATTTTTGGGTTCTATTCCAACCCTAATTCCAGCGCACAACCTGATTCGTTTAGAGAAAACGCTAGCATAGAAATATACGTTTTAAGTTATAATTAAATATAAATCGTTTAGATCTTGATTAATTTGATTGTGAATATTTTTTTTTGTCGTTTTGCTTAATTCACTAAATAATATTTATTTTAAATATACTCTTAGAAGAGATCGTACACCAGTTCGAATCCTAATATCTCACAAAATAGTAGAAAAAGACGTAGGTAGCATTACACTACTATATCATAAAAGTAAATAAAAAAAAAAGATCATAATTTCTAATTTTTAATAATTAATCGTTTTAGTTCCTATACAAGATATTGCTCGCCTTGAATATCGATATTCAGTCTTTATCGTACCGCTTGGAGGTGTAGCGTCCGATTACTGATATCCTAAATTTAGGAAACAAAAATAACCTGCTGATAGTGCAATATAGTGTTATCACTTAGCTATGTAATAAAAAATTGACATTTATATTTTTTTGTGAACCCTTACTTTCACCTACTGTGAACCCTTTTGGGATGGGCGTAGGGAGAGGGGTGGTCGGGTGGTCCGTGCCTACACCAAAATTTTACTAACAAAAAATTTACCCCGAGAATTTAAAGAAACAACGTAGACACGAACACATCTATTGAAAGGTAAATTCCAGGTACCCACTCCCCAAAAATATCTCTAGATACTCCAATATTATTTGGCTAACAAGACCTACGGTGACAGAGTTACTTTAAATAAAGCGTAAATAATCTATTATTTCTTAAGAAATTTCCTTCACTGGGTTTAAGCTGGTCTTACTCGGGCCTTAGATGCCTTATAGAAACAATAAATGTTTTAAGCCACAGTAAAGGACAGCCAACCCGAGTCGTGAGCGTTATTTAAAACATTGACTTTGTTTAAATATGATATCGTATATGATAAATATATACCAGTAAAACAGAACGCCATAGATTTTTTGGTTAAAATTAAATAATAACATAGGTAATAGGTACATACATACATATATGGTGTATCACTTACATTTTCAATAAGCTGCTGTTTCTTCTGCAGCTGCTGCTCCTGGCTGCGTAGAGTAGCTCTTTGTTTCTCAGCAGTACTGCTAAGCCGTGACAATACCTCTTGGTCGTGCTCTCTGGCCGGTGATGGTGGAGCGCTTGTACCTAATATCAATTTTTTTTAATTGAAAGTAAGCAAAAAATTAAAAAAAAAATGGATTGGAACCCACTACTTTTAACACTTTCAGGGGGTCGTGCAAATTATGAAATAATAGTCCAAGATCCCAGGGTCCCTAGACCTACGTAATTTTAGTTAAGCGGAAATTTTTAGAACAAGTCTAATTAATATGTAGTGTAAGACAGATCGATCGATCGATAAGAAGACGATGAGCGTGTACCTTAAGTTGCGCTACCTCTGAAAGCGGCCCACTTTCCAGTAAGTATGAATATAGTATTAACTACATATTAAGACTATTATTCTTCAAAATTTCATCTTTGCTAAAGATTTTACACAGGTCAACGGGCCATGGGATCCATTCTATAAGTCACTACGTTGATTGTTAGGAGTTAATAGTTAAAATCAATCATTATTTTATTTATACTCTTGGCATAACATTTGATATGTCACTTCGTTCTGAGACACTACATACTAGATACTAGATGCAGGTCGATCAGATGTTTTGCCCAGTCAGGTCGTAGACACGAAAACGTTATATACAAATATGTATTAACATAGTTCGAAACTCAGCATAAACCACGTATTCTTTATAAGACAATACATATAAATGCAATTAAACTGGCGAGTCGTGGCGCAGGGGCACAAAGTGTGACTGTAAGGTGACAGGTTGCGGTTTCGATTCCAATTCGAGGAAATTAAATATTTAATATCCTCATTTCTTCGTTCTGGTGTCGAGCCAAAGCGCGGTGATGCATTCCGTTACTCAACACGCAATGCCTCCAGTATTCAGCAAAAATGGGAAACGGAGTCTCTTAACACTATATTCCCTCTGCCTACCACCATTAAAAAAACAATTAAACTGCTTACAAAAGAATACTTTTGAAATTAAACACAAAAAAATATTAATCAGTATCAGTATCTGAATTTCTGTCAATAAGGGATGACTCATTTCACCATATTTATACGTATAACGGAACAAGGAACACCCGTATACAAAAACGGAAGCGGCTTCGCCCAAATTACATTTATACTAGTGAATCAACCGAGCCTCGCTTGCGGGTTCATAAAATATATGAAAAGATATTTTTTTCGTAACTTAAAGTACATGGTTTTTTAAACGACACTAGCAACGTTTGATACACAAAAATATTAATACAAATTTGTTCCAAAAAAAAGTAGGTTAAATAGAAATTTACATATTTATCAATCAAAACAAAGAAGATAAAATAACAATAAAATATTTTATTGTTTTCTTAAGCAATATGAGCGAAATTATTAAAATTAGTTAAAAAAAGTTCTGTATAAGTAATATTTTAAATTGTGTAAATTATTAAATGACTATTATAATAACATACTATTGATTCAAACCCAAATTTCGTCGAAATTATTCAGTTCTGTGATAGACACAAACATACATACAAAACTGTTTTCATAACATTAAGATGACTTCAAGAAAACGTGTTTTTGATTACATACCATCTGCAGGCGAATTAACAGTTCGCCTTAATCGTTTATTTTCATCTTGAAGACGTGCTACAGCCGTTACCAGCTCGGCTGATTCTGTTCTCCATTGCTCTTCGATAGCCTCTATTTCCTGAACAAAAATAAATAAAAATGCTATATTATTTATTTTTTTTGTATGTAGCACATATTCAAATCGAATAACTTAAGTCAAAATCAAATCACCACACTGTATCCCGCACACAGCAGGGTAGGCGGAGGGAACCTATAGTTAAGACACTCCGTTCCCAACTTTCTGCAGTTTGTTTTAGACATCTCATGTTAAGTGGTGGAACTCAACACCATGCATTTGGCTTAGTGCCAGAGCGAAGTAATGAAAATATTTATGAACAATAATCCGTCGAGAGGACATCGAATCCACAACAGTGGTTACAATCACACCCTTTTGCCTCTACGCCGCAACGACCTCAAAAACGACGGTATATATTCAAAAATATCATAATAATTACTCAACTAATTATATTTACTTGAGAAGTTAAATATTTCCTGTTTTGTTGCTCATATAACATAAGACACACAATAACATAATTAATTATTAATAATCATTTATTATGGTTATGATCATTATCACGCATAATAGTATTCAAATAAGTAAAATAAAAAGAAGGAAAATTAATAAAATAAAGGTCAGTCGTGGTGCAGGGGCACAAAGTGTGACTGTAAAACCGTTGTGCGTTCGATCCCCACTCGAGGAGATGAAATATTTACTTAATATCTTCGCTCTGGTATCGAGGCAAAGCGCAGCGTTAAGTTCTACCACTCAACACGCGATGCCTCCAGAATTTGGCAGAAAGTGTCATAACACTAAGTTCCCTCTGCCTACCCTGCTGTGTGCGGGATGCAGCGTGAAGCTGTTTTTTTTTTTAAATAATTCACTGTAGAATCATTCAGTAATAAAAACAAGGCATCCTGAAACTAGTGAAGTTGGTCAAGGTACATATTACCAATTACATTGCATCTGGTTGAAACTTTAACTATATTGCGGCAATCATTTAGATGATTTCAGTAAGAGTTGTAGTTTTTATTAGCACTTCACTATTTAAATTCAAAAATATTTTAAGGAATGTATTACAATGAAATGCTATTAGATAAAACTGTATTATATTTTATGCACTAAATGATATGTAAGTTAATATTTTTAATAAATAAAATAATATATTATTGTATGATTTTACTGAATTTTGAAAATAATATCAAATATATAGATTTCCACATAGTACAATAATGAGTTCAATATAATCATTCCCTATATTGTGTTTACATTCAGGCACTGTCTTATATATATAAAATCTCTGTATGGTTTGTGGCATGTATGTGGAAGTCAAGTTATTTACTTTACCAAAAATAATATGTTACATGCTTCATTTTTTAATTTACCGCCAGTTCAATAAAATTAATGCCTCAGACCTGAGAAGAACCAGCGCTAGAAAATCAGCAGGATTTTTTTCAAATCAATTTTATACAAATACATATTATTGAAAGTTAACTTGTATTTAATTATTTTTTTGACTATTAAAGCAACTATTTAGAAAATTGTTATAAAAGATACAACCACTCTATCATTTGTTGTTATCATCAATTGTGCTTGCTGTGGCTCAAGGGTGCAAGGGTATCACTGTGTAGTGGGTTCATCCCACTCAAGGGAATAAATGACTATTTATTGATATTTTCATTGCTTTGCTCTGACACTAAAGCAAAAAGCCTGGTGCTGAGTTCCACCACTCAATATGCAAAAAAATTCTGTGCAAAGTAGGGAACAGAATGTCTTAACACAAGGCTCTTTTTGCTTAATCTGCTGCATGTGTGCAGCGGCACAAAGTGTGACTGTAAAACCGACCAGATATGTGTTCGATCCCCACTTGAGGAGATGAAATATTTACTTAAATTTATATTTCGATTTCTTCGCTCTGATGTCGAGGCAAAGCCGCGTTGAGTTCTGCCACTCAACATGCAATACCTCCAGAATTTGGCAGAAAGTGGGGAATGGAGTGTCTTAACACTAGGTACCTTCTGCCTACCCTGCTGTGTGCGGGATACAGCGGGAAGCTGATTTTGTAAATAAAAGTGTTTTTAAATTAATTCCAACCAGACAGTTAAAAAAATATAAAGCAGTAGGATATGACTCACTTAAGGATACTGTATTTACAAAGGTGATGTTATGAGTTATAAAGTTATAGCATAAATAACTAGGTAGTTGATCATTTAAGATAATGTTATGTTATAAATAATTTATCCTTCTTTTATAGCTTCAGACTATATTCTCTATGTAGCAACATAGAGAGCCTAGTGTGCAGATACTTCACTCCTCACTTTGGCAAAATGTCAGAATATATATGCAAAAAAATATTCCATCGCAACAAGTGTAGTCATTGCAAAAAGTTGCTTAGAATCACCTAGGTTCTGATATTCCTAACTTATAAGCTTATGAATAGATAAAGACAATATTTTCTTATATCTTTGTTGTTATTTAAAGTAAAAAAAATAATTTGAATATCCAATACAAAGCTAATAAAATTTTGCAAATATATAACATATTGTTCTTACTCCAAAGAAATTTTTAATTAGGTATTGTTACTTATCGCAAATACAAGTAAATAACTACCTATAATACTGACACTACTGACATTTCTATGTAACTTAACAATTCAAAAGTGTTTGTTATAACCTAAACAGATAAAGAATATTTTGATGTTATGTTTCATTGAATATGCCTCATATAATAGCCAGACAGGTAGAGCAAACTTACTAACAAGGTGTACTGTTTTCAAAATATTGTTACCCAAGACTTAAGTACTTATTTCTTCAATGTATATATTACTTGTTTTTACCAGTATCTACGCAAAGATAATAATACGGAAATAGCTCATAGCTATGTATGACATATTACATGTTTTAGTTACATGAAATCTCATCACAGTTAGTAGCTTACACTAAAATTATTATTGTAATTTATCTAATACCAACTTTAGCTTCACGCTATTCCTAACAGAGTAGCCAACCAAACTAACAGACAATAGTGCTTAACCTTAACAAAAAGACTATCCAGCATAAGTTTTTTTATTTCCAAAATAAGTGGCATGAGTGACTGTTAATCAGTTACTAGAGCTAGGCGATTAAAGTTATTTATTACCTGAGCGGAATGAAACCCACACTGTCACATTTACAGTCAGAGACTGTGCCACTTCTTAATGTCACTTTATCTTTTTTGAAAAATTATAGTAAGTACAAAAAGTATAGCAATATCTTATATACAAATAAGATAACAAAGATGTAAATAAAAGTAACACAAAACATAAGTAACAAATTATTTGGCAACAATATTATTTTATTAGTCTTGTATATTTATTATTTTCTTTACGTTACTTGTATAACAAAAGGAATTTGTTATCTTAAAAGTACATGGAATGAATTAATTAAGTTCATGTATCTGTATTGTCTACTCTTAATGTGAAATGCAATACAAAATTTAATCAAACACTACTAATGTTACTGGCGCATCATTTTGTGATGTTCACTTTTTACATAACGCTGAATATATATATTACAATTAGAATTGTTATTACAATACCATAACTCATAATACCAAAATCACAAAATAAATAATGTCAATCAATGTTGCAAATTATGATAAATTTGCTAATTTTGTGTAATACAATGCATTAGTAAATGTTGAAACTATAGCAACTATTTCGTGTTTTTATACGTACTCATTCAATCACCAAATAACAATGACCTCTAACACTTACCTTTTCAAATCTTTGCCTATATTCTGCTTTCTCGATTTTGTCATTCTCCAATTGTGAGATTTTTGCAGTTAATTCATGCAATGCTTGATTCTCTTTTTCGTTTCGCACAGCCAAATTTTCTAATAATTCAAGCGCATTTATCACTTTAGGTAGCAGAGCTGTTACGGCTTCAGGGCCGTATTTCTCGATAATTATTTCACATTCCTTTCCAATATCCGAAGCTAAGTCGTAGACATCAACAACAGTAACTTCGTCATCGAAATCTTGCATTTTAGCGGAGAATCGTCTGCGGTACGGCATTTAAAATCACCTTATTTTCACTCCACCTCACCGAAACGTTATCTTTACAGAAAGCTATCCACCTTTCGCAAGTGCGCCATTATTACTGAATTTTACTTCTGTCAATTTATTCGTCTTACTTTCAATAGGGATGTCCAAAATTAATCGAATAGTGTTTCTATTCGATTAATAATATTCATATTATATATTTTTGATTGAATGAACCAGAATGGTTCAACAGAAAAGCGCACATAAATTACAAGAATAAAAGTATAACATTTATTTTATATGTCTTTTATCGCATATTTATAAAATACTATGTATTGTTAAACAGCACTAGTAGGATTATATGGAATATTTCTATTTATTATCATATATTTATGTTAGTAGATTAAAAGGGAATGTTATTAATTTAATTACACATAATATTATAGTAATGACACTAATTTGTTAATTGATTAGAATCATTAACTTTATATATTTTGTAAGCTGTTAATTGCTGTTAAATATTACTAGCAACTCTGTATAGAATTATTCTATTTCCTATACCATAACTTTTATTTTATAGCCTCTAAACAATGTTATTCTCAATGAAATTATACCTAATAACTAACGACACATTGATTTGTAAATAATATATAGACAAATACATTTACGCTAATGATTGTATAAACATTAACGTACAAAAGTTGCTAATTTGACAATAAGTCTAATCATTTATAAATAGACAGTATCGTTAGCCATGATCAGTCGAATAAAGTAACCAGAACGTTACTCTGCTCGTTTTATTATTCCCATATTCAAACTACTACTGGAACAATATTTTAAATCAATACATAAAATAAGAAATATAATGATATCAGAAGAAACATTTGCTAAAGATGTTGTTCAATAAATTCTGCGGTTCGATAAGATCGAAGGGCGTTGCTACTAGGCTAAATTTTTTGTCAGGTTTGTATGCCTTTTATATAAACGCCAGTTCATTCTATATTCTTTGTCATTGTATTTCAGTATTTCTTCTTATTGGAAATAATTAAGCGTAGTGCAGCGGTAGGATCTATTTTTAAATTTAAGAACGAACGTTTGAAATTAATAGGAACCCGTCGTCTTCAGTTAATACAGGACAAAAATAGATTGCTAATTCAAACGTGGTCGTTCAATTTTTCAGGATGATCCATGTCAAAGATGTCCAAAAACAGCAACAACATTAGAAATCATAGAAAAAAACAGTTTATCGCATTGGAAAATCGTCTAGTGACTAAATACGTAATAGAAAATCTAGACATTTCATTGGGAAGTGTAAACAATGTTTTCACAGTATTATTTGGTTTCAGAAATCAATAAAATAGCAAAAATCATATATATGAAAACGTTTTTCATCAAATGATGTGGACATAACTGCTGTAGAGCATGTTTTACAGCCTTTCCTAACTTCAGGTATATTGATTTTTCAGGGAGACTTTACTGTATTATTTTACTGTATAGCAAAATATATTTCAAACCATAAAATTGTTTCTTTTTTATCGAACCGAAAAATATATTAAATACTTTATTTTATTTTTAATTTTTAAAACAAACTGAATAGCTTAATTAAAATAAATAAAATTAGTTGATTATTGTTTATCTCTATATATTATAAAAAAATAAGACATACAAATCGATATCGAATAAATGTTAATCGAAAACTTCAAAATTTACGCTGGGTTATACCCATACATCGACCTTAATCGATTTGTTAATTTGTTGACAGTTAATTTGTTCACATCACTAAATATAATTTACGTTCGGATACACACTATACAGTATGAAATTCATTTATATATCTTTTACCATACATTTAAAATAACAAAACTGCATTTTATTTGTAATTGGTATGGATTTATTCATTAGTATTACTGAATATGATAATTAAAAATTTAAGGTAATTATAACACTGCCATCTAGTAAACTAAAAACATTTAATGTAATTGTAAATGTAACATAATAGAACAACAGCAAGAACCCTCTATGCATCTACTTTTTAAAATAATATATATATATATTATAATAAATAGCAATTCAGAGTTATACCCGAAGTAACTTTGCGTAATAAATAATGAATATCTTTACGGTTTTTTGTCTATAATAATTAATACAAAACAAAGCAGGATATCATTTATTATGTTATTTTCAATTCTTTTGTGATTTATCTCAAATCTTATTCATTATTTTATTCTGAAAGAAAGGAAAAAAAATACTACAATTTGTTTCATCAACCAATAATTACAATATGTACTAAAACTAAAAGCTACAATTGATTATTTTTCTTAGTAAATTGAACATATCTTACCCTTACCTTTTGTTAGATTTTACAGGACATAATTTAAATGCCTTAGTATATATATCATGTAACATTAAACGCTAATCCGTTCAAAAAAACATGCGCGCTAACAGTGAGCTTTTACAGCTGATAAGGAATAACAAATCACATTAACTATCTCTGTTTTCAAGAACATGGTTAAAATATCGATTATTAGAAGCCGCCACGCGCGAAGCAACAGTTGGATGATATCAACAGGCAGGAGCGTGCGACACGACTCCTTCCGTCCGCGAAAAAGAAACGTACATTTTTATTTTTATTTTTAATATTTAAAATATCCAAGTACACGATGAACTTTCAAAGTAAAGCTAATAAATATGTGTGTCCCAACGACCGTCAACTTTCGTTGCGAGCAAAGTGAGTATTTAGTATTTACGGACTTTAAAAGTTTTGTAAGTTTTGTTTGTTTTGCGGCTAAAGTGACATCTGGTTCGGTATTACCTTATTTTATATATTTATAAAAAAAATAACGGCACAGAATATAACTATTATATACAATTTTATAAAGTTTACGCGAGTTGCATCATTAATAAATTTAATAACGTTGATTTTTTGACCGTTTTCTTGTGTCATTTCAAGATATGATGCTAATTATAATAATATTTTGCAACATACGAATATTTTGTAATAAGTTTACCTATTAGTTTATATTAAAAGATATCGTAATTTTTGCTTCACCAATATTTTAAATACTTACGTGTGTAGAAATAAGTTATGATTAAAAATGTGTGTATAAGAATATATAAATACTTTTTTTTTTAATCATTAAACTTTATGGTTTATAATTATTATTGATGGTATGAATAATATTTATATACGCATTTATATGTGTAATAATTACACATTTAAAAACTAACTCCTTCGTAAGGAATATAGCAAGCAAAAAGTAAATAAATGAGACTAAAAAGTTTTCTTTTTCGGTATTGGGTTGATATTAATTGCATAACTATTGTAGCGCTTAATCCCGAAAGTCTTTTAATCAAACTTCTGGTGTAGTTGAGATAAAAAGCTTAATAACTTGCAATAGTTCATTATCATTTGCAACCAGCAAAACATACGTTTTGTTAGTTACTCTTAACAATATCTATCAATGAATTTTTTGTAAATTTATATAAAATATAATATAAATTTTATATAAATTAGCTTCACGCTGTATCCCGTACAGAGCAGGGTAGGCAGAGGGAACTTAGTCTTAAGACACTCCAATTTCTGCCGAATTCTGGCGGCATTGCGTGGTGAGTGGCAGAACTCAACGTCGCGCTTTTGCCTCGACACCAGAGCGAAGAAATGGAAATATAAATTTAAGTAAATATTTCATCTCCTCGAGTGGGGATCGAACCCACAACCAGTCGATTTACAGTCACACTTTGTGCCCCTGTGCCGCGACTGCTGTTTTTTTATATAAAATTCTTATAAGGTCAATAGCTTCGATATTTGGTAATATTTTACTAGAATAATATTTTTTCAGAGTTTAAAGTTAGATCATTCTATTAAAACTAAGTAGATAATAAAAGTTAAATAAGTTACAGAAGTTTTATAGTGCAGAATGTAATTTACTGTTTTTTAATGTTTCGGTCCTCAAGAGGTGAAAATCAAACCCATATAGGATCACTTTGTTGTACTTGTCTGTCTATCTAGACAATTTATCTCGAGATTACGTGAAGATTTCAAGTTGAAATTAATACTGAATATTCAAAACTATAGCTCCTTTAAGCGCAGAAAAATCATGCTTCTAAGTCAACATAAAAAAAGATACGAGCATTTATGCATCAATTTGGCTGCATTTGTATGAAAATCGCCGCGTAATCAAAACCTTCAGGGTTTCGTAGGGTAGGTTACGAAATTTAGAACGAAGCTTACAAGAGACATAAAAACTTACAATATACATAAAGGAAAAATCGGAAAAGTAAAAATCTATAGATATTCATAAAAAAACATAGTCAACTTATTTTTAGTAGTTAATTTCGAACAAAATGAATGGATATGCCCGCAAACATATGTTTGTAAACTTTTACAGCGAAATTAAATAATATTATATATATATATAAATAATATTATATATATATATATATATATATATATATATATATATATATATATATATATATATATATATATATACATATATATATATATATATATATATATATATATATATATATATATATATATATAATATTATTTAATTTCAGTTTTCCTAAAATTGGTACAGAAGCCGCAGTGGGCGTGTCGGACTCGCACTTAACCAGTTTTTTTTTCTATTATCATACTACACGTATCCAGAAGAATAGGTAGGGACAAAATATACTAATTTATTTTTCCGTCTAAAAAATTTTTTATTTTTAATGTTATAAAAAAAATATGAAAAAAATAAACTTTTTTAATTAGAAAAATATATCTTATAATAGATAGGTAGGTATATTAAATTAAACGACGTATCTTTTAAAGGGTCATGGCTTCAGGAAAATTAGAATAGGTTTCCTATTCGAAGAGTTTGATTTTCTAAAAATAAAAGCAAGGCTGGAATGTTGGCCTTGCGACATTGCTCACTATCTCTGAGCTACATCCGCTTCCTATTTGTTTTGTTGTCATTGCGAGTGTAATCTCCATTATTTTAAATGTATTTACCTACATATATGGATTTAAAATAAAGCTACTATTTTTCTTTCTATAATAAATATTTTTTAAAATATTTATTTAGAACACGTATAAAAATTTGAACGTAGCGGGACTCGAACCCAAGCGTCCTCGAAACCGACCAGGCGCTCTGACCACTAAGCCATACGTGTATGGCTTAGTGGTCAGAGCAGAGCGTGAATTTTTATACGTTTTCTAAATAAATATATTTCTTTCCTAAGAGTGGATTAACACTTTAAAAATGTTTAAAATATGTGTACCTACTTGACATTTTCTACATATTCCGTACGATTTCGAGAAATCGCGTGTTGAGTGGCAAGATTCAAGCTTTGATTCCGATATTTGGAGAACGTAATCCCGACTTTATAAACCACCCTCCAGTCCGGACGGATCTTGAGATCTTGATCTTGAGCCGTTTACATTCATAAATTATATAATATGAATGAAAACGGCATCCCAAGATAAATTTCAGGTTTTAGAGCGATTTCTAAATACGGGCCGTAGAGTCTTGACAAAAGATTCTTTCGTTCTACGTTAATGTGCAGTTAGAATCCTTGAAATTTATAATATGTTAGTACTGACTGGCAGACGATTAATTATATTATCTCTTATATATTTTCGTCTAATGTGATGAGTTGTGTAATGTGAATTAAAATAAAACTATTTCAATATTGACATAGAATTCAAATGGTAAAAACATTGCTACTTTTATATTTTATTATCGTTGTAATGATCTTTGCTTCCGCTTTATGTGAAAAGTGGCACAAACGTGCGACTATAAATGTGACAGATTTTAAGTTCGATTCCCACTCGAAGAAATTAAGTATTTAATATATTCGCAATACCTCCAGAATTCAGCGGAAAGTGGGGAACGATCGTGCGAATCTTAATAGGAACGGAGTGTCTTAACACTAGGTTCCCCCTGCATACCCTATTATTTGCGGAATACCGAATACAGCGTGATGCCGTATCGTAATTCAAAAAAGCTTTATTCTTATATTTACAGCAACGCACGTCCTGAAATTTATCACAAATTTAACGAAACTCGACACGAAATCCAAATTATGTACATATGGAATTCGACTGTAGATAGATGAAAGATATAAATTTTGTATATCATTAACCTTTTGGCAATAAATTACAGGGAAAGATACATATTTAACTTTCGAACTGAAATGGACAAACGAATAGTCATTTTCTATAATGTTATACATCAGTATTGTTTCAGACTTTATATGCCTCCAGAATTCGGCAGAAAGTGGGGAACGGCGTGTCTTAACACTAGGTTCCCTCTGCCTACCCTGCTGTGTGCGGAATACAGCGTGAAGCTGATTTGATTTTTTTGTATCTTTATATTATTTTAATTCTTAGCTTCACGCCGTATCCCTGGCGGGGGAGTCAGAGTGGGGGGGAGAAGGGAGCGTCAAAAGCTACGCGGTCTCATACTCTCTACATACCTCTTTCGCCTCGTCCACTGTCGTCAACCTCTTCATATATCCCTTCTGGAGGTCGTCATTTTTTTTCGTGACCTTCCTCCAGCATCTTTGATTCTGCGTTTTCGAAGGTCAATCGAGGTCTCCCTCTATCTCTCTTACCTCTCACCTTTTCTTTATATTTTTTTATTCCTTCATCACTCATTCGTTCGACTCCAATAAACTGAGCACATTTTTAATAAAAACTATTTAACCAAATTTTAACCAAAACCTCAATATATAATAATAATAGTCTTAATCTGAAAAATATAGGTCGATTTTTAACAGCAGCATATTAAAAGAACATTTAAAAAAAAGCAAAAATATTTAAAACATATTGAAAAACAGCACTCTAGGACAACGATGAAATCTAATTAAGTATATTGCTTTTCAACTCTGCCATACGATCCAACAAAATAATTTTATAATGTTTTTTGACAAGAATAGTAATAAAATTATAGCCTTCAATGCTTTTATATGCACTTATGTTTGCATTACAACCTATAGATATAATGCATTTTGATTAAATATGTTTACTGTTGACCAGACTGAAAGTCGAAAACTGAAGTATTTGAATTATTAACGTAAGGAACTGAAGAACTGGCTCTATGGGAACGAGGTGTCTTAATTCTAGGTTCCCAGGTTCCCGCTGCCTACTCTGCTATATGCGGGATACAAAAAATATTGTTATGGTTCATGAATAAGGTTTAATTGAAAAATATACAATACAAAGTGAGGTCAGTCGTGGCGCAGGGGCACAAAGTGTAACTGTAAAACCGACTGATTGTGGGTTCAATCCCCACTCGAAGAGATGAAATATTTACCTAAATTTATATATCCATTTCTTCGCTCTGTTGTCGAGACAAAGTGCGGCGTTGAGTTCTGCTACTCAACACTCAATGCCTCCAAAATCCGGCAGAAAGTGGAAAACGGAGTGTCTTAACACTAGGTTCCCTCTGCCTACCCTGCTGTGCGCGGGATACAGCGTGAAACTTACGCATCGTAAATATTATGTACTCGTATATAGGTGGCTGTGAAAATAGCTAATTTCAAATAAGGGTTGGAAACGCGTTTTCTTCCTTTTGATTGCGTTCTGAGCCCTTAACCTTTTCATCAACAAATTCAAATTCAAATTCAAATTCAAAATATTCTTTATTCAAATAAACTTTTGTAAGCACTTTTGAATCGTCAAATGAAAATATAGACAAAAAAAAAAAAAAAAGCTACCACCGGTTCGGAAGGCAGTTCTGCTGAGAAGAGCCGGCAAGAAACTCAACAGTTGCTCTTTTCAAAGTCAATGGTATTATTTTATTACATTATCTGGCAGCTATCCTGCATTACATTCAATAGACATTAATTCCATACATGTTTATCTTCTAAATATTCTTGGACAGTGTAATAAGCTTTACTTGTTAGTATTTTTTTCAAGGTCACTTTAAATTGTGGTAGTGGCAAACTAAGAATACACTGCGGAAGTTTATTATATACACGTATACTCAGACCCATAAAAGATTTTTTAACTTTTTGGAGGCGAAAACTTGGCGTAACAAGTTTATCTTTGTTTCTGGTTCCTATCGTATGTATATCACTATTTTTACTGTGACGCTGTACATTTTGCCGGACAAACAGAATATTATAATATACAAATTGTGAAGCAACTGTAATAATACCTGCATCTTTAAAAACATCTCGCAGAGAATCTCTAGCTCTTAGGGTATAAATATATCTCACGGCTCTTTTTTGAAGGATAAATATTGAATTTATATCGGAAGCACTGCCCCATAGCAACATTCCATAACATAAAATACTATGAAAATAGCTATAATAGACTAGTCGGGCAGTTTCAACGTCCGTCAGTTGTCTTACTTTTTTTATTGCGAACGCGGCAGAGCTGAGTTTATCCGCAAGTGCTTCCAGATGAGTGTTCCACTGGAGTTTGGAATCTATAGTTAAACCTAAGAAAGTAGCTGATTCCGACACATTGAGGGGTTCTCCTTTAATTTCTAGACTAAGATCATGTTTTTTAACGTTTGGTAAAGCAAATTCAATACATTTAGTTTTTTTAGCATTTAACATTAGATTATTCGTATCAAACCAATAAAGAATATGCGATAATGCACTATTCACTTCGTCATAGTTTGTTTTATTTCTATCTACTTTAAATATTAAAGAGGTATCATCTGCGAAGAGTACAATATCACATAGGTTCTTTGCATAAAAAGGCAGATCGTTAATATAAAGAAGAAATAAAAGGGGACCTAGAATAGATCCTTGTGGAACGCCCATCCTTAGAGGAGATCCAGATGATTTAATATTATTAATACTAACTTTCTGGATTCTTTCGTTTAGATATGAGGCAATAAGATCAAGGGCAGTATCCTGTATGCCATAATGATAAAGTTTCAACAACAGAGTTTCATGGTCTACACAATCAAAGGCTTTGGATAAATCACAAAACACTCCAATTGCATTCTGTGACTTCTCCCATGCGTCATAAATGTGCTTTAGGAGTGCAGCACCCGCATCTGTAGTAGACTTGCCTTTGGTGAAACCATATTGCTCGCTATGGAAACAATTGTTAATATTTAAGAATATTGAAAGCTGGTTAAATATTATTTTTTCAAATATTTTACTTAAAGACGGTAAAATAGAGATCGGTCTGTAATTTCCGGGGTCAGATCTGTCACCACTTTTGTAAAGCGGCACTATTTTGCTATATTTCATTAAATCAGGAAAAATACCGGATTCCACACAATTGTTAAAAATTAAAGCAAGATAAGGAGCAATATTAGGTATGATTGTATTAAGAACTTTAACAGACATGCCCCACAAGTCATCAGTTTTCTTTAAATTAAGGCTTTTAAAGGTTTTGATAATTTCTTCTGGTGAAACAGTCTTAAACACAAAATTTTGTCTACAACTAGTTACATGGTTTTTTAGTATTAATACTGCTTCCGAAGGAGATGATGGCAGTGAACGTGTAACTGCAGTAGGTATTTCGGAAAAGAAATTTTGAAAAGTATTTGCCACTTCTAAATCTGAATTTATAATTACACTATTTACTTTTAATTTAATAGGTTCACTGACGGCTCTAGATTTCCCAGTTACAGTCGTAATAGCATCCCATGTAGCTTTAATTTTATTACTAGATGTCAAAATTTTTTCTCTTATATACATAGACTTAGCCTGGATACATACCTTTTTAAATATTTTAGAATAATTTCTGACTTTTAACAAGAACGCCGGATCCTGATTCCATTGCCTCATATTATATAGTTCGTATAATTTGTTTCTGCTTCGGTATATACCAATAGTTGCCCAGTCGCTAAAAGTTAACTTCAAGTTTTTATATATTTGTTTTTCTTTAAAAATATTATCAAACTCTGTTGAGAGTAAATTAAAAACTTTGCAATATAACTGATTCGGATTTAATCCCGTTATTTCTATGTTTGAGATGTTCTCCGTCACTTTACTATTAAAACGATTAATTTTACTTTTAGTGATTGGTCTAATTGTTATTTGTATACGTTCTGCAACTATTTTATCTATTACCGAAAATTTTTGACCACAATGATCCGAGCTCAGATTGGTAATTATTTGTTTATCTACAATATCAGAATGACAAAAAACATTATCTATACAAGTTGCGGACGTATTCGTTACACGAGTTGGTTCAGAGAAAATATGAAACAAATTAAATGATTTAAATAAGTTGAGAAGACGTGAACTTAATGATGTCACCTGTAATATATCTATATTAAAGTCTCCGCATACTATTAAAGATTTACTATTCGAACTCAAATTACTAAGAACATCCTCCATTTTTTCTTCAAATACTTCAAAACTACCTGAGGGCGGTCGATATACGCATACTATAATATATCTATTGAATTCAATGCAGGACAATTCAATGGAGCGTTCGTCGGAGAGAGCCGCTATGTCTGGTCGCGATTTGCAACGTATATCATTTCTTATTAATATAAGCGAGCCGCCGCGGATGGCCTTCTCTCTAACGAACGAACTTAACAATTTATAATTTTCAATATTAACTATATTGTTACATTTTGAGATCCAGTGCTCAGTTATACACATTATATGTACATTGAATTCTTTTAGAAATAATTCTAGTTCCAGTTCTTTGCCTCCTAGGCCTTGTATATTCTGATGTACAATGTTAAATTTAAATGACCTAGGCGTTGTCTTATTGTCTAGTTTAAACTGGAACTTACATCATTACAATTTATAGAAGTATTATTTACACAATTTATTTCCTTCGTTATACCATGTACAACGGGGTTTTGTATATTGTATGCTACTAAAGTAGCAATTTGTTTTTTAAAATATAAAGGTAGATACAATGTATCTTCTGTCAACTTACAGCTATTAAAAATAAATTTATTTAAATCTAAATAAAATAATGCGTCGCTATGACGTTCTGTCGTATTATATAAAGTCAAGTTGAGGTTATATATATATTTATTTTGTTTTTCTGTGAGGGAAGAAGAATATGGAAAAGAGCATATAATAAATTTACATTTAGTTTTACTATGTAAATCAAGCAAGTTTTCTATACTCTTTATAACATCCTGTTTCCTCACTGACAAACTATGACCATGTAATAGTACAACAGTACTATGATCATTTAAATTCATGGACATAATTTTCTTAATATTGAACTGGTAACTGGCTCCAGGCGAACATGCGTTAAATACATTTGGAAAGTGGTGACTAAGTAGGGACCCAAAGCCTTGACCTAATTTATCAGATATTACAATAATATTATTTGATGAGGAGCCGGAGGAATTGACAATATTTAAATTATTTTTCTTATTTTTATTGAATGTAGAATGCATGGCCGAGTCACCCACAGCATCAGAGTTGATTTGGTTTTGCGAGGGAATTGATTCGGTGGGTCCTATATTTGAACAGCTACAACTATGTTTATTTGTTAGTGACTCAAATCTTTCTACATTGTAGTTACAAAGGTCAACCAAATCATTTGCAGCTAAAATGTGTTCTTTAATTTGATTTTGTGAAGATTCATATTTCTCACTTAGTGCTCTGAGGGAGCTATTTAAGTTATTTATCTCCTTTTGCAGTTGGAGTGTGTCTCGGTCATACATAAACCTTCTTTGAATTAATCTATTATTATAACATTTAAGTTTATTTATTAATACAACAGCTTGAAAAGGTTGTTCCGATACCTATATAAGTTCATATTACATATAAAACTAAACTATTAAGTATATAAGATCTTTTCTTACAGCTTTTCGCTGTATTCCGTATTGAAAAATATACAATATTGTGTGTATATGTACACACACACACACACACACACACATATATATATATATATATATATATATATATATATATATATATATATATATATATATATATATATATATATATATATATTTATATATATTTATATATATATGTATATATATATATATATATATATATATATATATATATATATACTAAACTACATATCATCAGTAGCAACATAGCCCATGATCCCAAGGACCCCAGACCTACGTAATTTTAGCAAAGCTGAAATTTTAAAGACTATTAGTTACTCACAAACTCGGAAAGTGGAGTCCTTTCAGATGTAGCACCAAATAAAGGTACATCTCTCTGTCTGAGAGGATGATTGAGCCATCAAATTAATCTAGTTGCTTATAAGTGGTCTTGTAATAGTTCGTTAATAATATATGAAAAATTTAAGCTTGCTAGTACAACATAGTTTCGTTTGCCCCGATTTTAAAAGACCTTTAGGACGTCTAGCAGGAGTAAAGGCCCACGTAAAGGGTCTGGTAATAATAAATATACGTAAATATAAATACACAAGCGTTTCTATTTTAATGTAGGGGAGCGTGTACCTTAAGTTGGCGCTAACTCTGAAAAGGCCACACTTTCAAGTTGGTAAGTCAAAATTGTAACTTTCGTGAAATAACGTAGGTCTAGGGGCCCTGGGATCTAATTGACTATTAGCTGAGACGCCTAATTAGCATTGTGAACTGTCTACATACCACATAAATGCATTTGATTTGCTGTTTGGAATTGAGGTTCTTCTGTGTAAATTAAGAGTTTTATATATGTATGTAACTATTTCATTTTCAAAATGTATATTTCATTATTTTTTTTATACTTTAACGCTGTGCGGGATGCACAAAGCAGGGTTGGTAGTGTATGAACACCTTGTAGCTGATTCAGGACTTAACCTGGGAATTTAGTGTTAAGATACTGCGTTTTCTTTGAGATACATCTGTTATTCGGAAAAAGGAACTCTTATAACATCACTTTGTTGGTCGTCCGTCTGTCTGTCTGTCAAGAGCCTTTATCTTACGAAGGCTTGGAGATATTCAAACTATAAACTCATATCTTCGGCCTCATGATTTCCTAAAAAAACATATTTCTACATCCTCTTACAAAAAATGGCCGTTTATATCGCAACAAACGGGTATTTCGGCACTATAAAGGGAATCAAAATTAATAGAGTTTTTCCGAACGACCTAGAATAACGAAATTTGGCACTTAGCATCTACAGATAAAATCCTACGATACAGAGTGTTATTGGCAGCATTACTTTAAATGAAATCACAACTTTTACTATTATATAAAAGCCTAATGCAATTAAAATAATATATTTTCCCAAAAATTAAAATTATCGTTGTAAAATAAAACGCCATTTGTCAAGAACGATGCCCGCACACACGAAACCTATCAAAAGAAAACCGCCGCATACGCCTCATTCCGAAATCAAATCGTAGTTATTGGCGGCAAAGTTGTTTAACCTTTGGTGGTATTTTTGTAGTCGTATGTGTTTACGTTATTGGTATCTATTCCTAACTGCGTCACACGAAATACAGGTATGGATAAACATCGTGAAATGAAAAAAAATCCTACGTCTGAACTGTTTAGGTATCTTGATGATAATTTCTTTACGTATGGGTTTAAAATATCTTACCGTGTATACTGTACCCGTAAAAGGAGCGCTGAAGCTTCCACCTTGTATAATAGACTTAAGAGGGGACAAATTTTGGTATTATAGTCTCCATATCAAGTGAACTAGCGGCTAAGCTAAGCTAGAATTTCAGTAAAAGCTCGAGCTAAGCTTCCAATATTTATACGGAATCCTGAGTAATGAGCCCGAAAAAATGTTTACAAAAAAATATTAAGATTTGATTGAATGTTAACTTTTGGGTCCAAAACGTCGATTTTACAAATAATATATTAAATCGATTGACTTTAAAATCTTGACTTGGATCAGTATTGTAACTAAAACCATAAAGAGCATAGATTTTTGTTACAGTACGGGTCGAACTACTAACTTTTAAAACAACCACAAATGCTCGATTTCTGCGAAGGCTGTTGTCAATTAGAGCCAAATTAAATTAATTAGAAGCTTTCAAATATATATAACATTTAAAACGTATATTGTTAACGTGCAATAGTATTTAAAATGATTAATTATTTCATTATTTATATCTAAATAAAAATATTTCCCACTTTCCGCCGAATTTTTCGAGGCATTTCGTGTTGAGTGGAAGAAAGTAGTGCGAAAAAAAGAAAATATTAATAAATAATAATTAATGTCCTTGAGTGGGGGATCGAACCCACAATCATCGTGTTACAGTCATACCCTTGTGCTGCTGCACCACGACGACTCTACCTACACAAGAATAGCAAAAAATATGAACTCTACCAATATATTCGAGTTATTGTATATAAGTATTTTTTTATCTAATATCATAATTTCCATAAACATAAATAATTATTACTGTGGGTTCTTTTACAATATTTATATAGTAAAAGACAAATAATATTTTTTTTATATATATTCGATATATATGGTACAGGATCAACCGCCTTTCATAGTAAAGATAAACACAAACTCAATATTTAGCATAATCGCTACTCGAAAACGTATCTTCGAATCCCCTTATCTTCGCAACTCATGCCGAACGATAACTTCATGTTTATGAAATTTTATATTTATATAAGGTACATTCGTTTTGGATATGTTCAAACAATGTTATTATCTAATTTGTGATAAATTATTCAGTTTTGGTCACATTATTCAGCGGCCACGAGGCCAAGGTTGTGGACTTCGATTTCCTAATAAATAAAAAAATCTGCTTCACGCCGTATCCCGCGCACAGCGGGGTAGACAGAGGGAACCTAGTGTTATGACACTCCGTTCCCCATTTTCTACCGAATTCTGGAGGCATTCCGCCAGGAGGAGAGTTCCACCGCTTTACCTAATACGTTCAGAATTTGGCGGACAGTTGGAAGCGGAGTGGTTTAACTTTAAATTTTCTCTGCCTACCCTGCTACATGCAGGGTACAGTGTGAAACTGAAAAAATATATATATTATTAAATTTTCTTGACTTACGAGTGAATGAATACCTAAGCACTTATATGATACGCTGTAGCTTATAGTAGATTGAGTATCTAGGATCAGAATGGCTTTAAACTAAGTGGAAACCAACTCGCATGCAAAATTCTAACAGAAAACGGAAACAGAAACTTATATCTGGCTTACTACTAGTAATTTATTATAACAAACAACTTTTCAGTATACATTTATTTTTAGGTTGACGCTGTATGGCATACATAGTAGGCAGATGGAACCTGGGGATTCAGTGCTAGGATACTCCGTTCCTATTAAGACACTTCCATTCTCCACTATCCACAATATTAAATTTAATGATGAGAAAATTGTTAGAAAATAAATAAAGAATTTTAAATTTTATTATAGTTAGCGAGTTAATTACAGTTTGACGTTATTATTTTTAGATAAACATGTTGATACGAGACAACTAAATATAAAAATGGCTTTAGTATTTTATTTTTCGTTATAAATGTTATTAATATATAATAAGTTAATTCGTTGTATTATAACGACGAATTTTGATTATATACAAATAATAACTTAATTTGTATATATTCAAAATAATTTGTATATCGTTTCAAGAAAGCCGTGTTGTCCATAATTATAATAATTATTTTATTTGATGTTATATAAGAAAATATAAGGTTTCCACGTGTAATCTAATATACATGAAAACAGCACCGATCCCAAAATAATTCTTTTGAATGTTATAAAACATAACCAGTCTCGTAGCTAACGTAGCGCAACAAGAGGTAATGACTCGAGGCTACCGTCCTTCAAGATCTTTGAGTAAAGAAGACCTGTTTAATATTAAATCATGTATTGTGTATTTTTGAACAATTTTTATTTTGAAATAAGATATAAAAATTACTATGTAATTTTTGACGATAATAACCTATTAGATATTACGATCTAGAGGCCAGTTGCGGCGAAGGGGCACAAGCGAGTGACTCTTAACGCGACAGGTTGTGGGTTCATTTCTCTCTAGTGTCGGGGCAAAGCGCGACATTGAGTTCCGCCAATACGCGGCGTTTAGTTCCGCCAATCAACACGTGACCTCAAGAATTCAGACAGAGACAGTCTTCTGATATTAGGTTTCCTTTGCTTACCATTAGAGAAACATAAACGTATTGTAATACGGCACATTCAATTTAGCATTCGGTAATGTTACCAAATAATAGAGTTCAGGTTTCAGACGCGTTTAATTAAAATGTATATACGTCATTTGTGTTTGGCCAGTGGTGGCGCAGAGGCACGAAGTGTGACTGTAAAATCGACTGGTTGTGGGTTCGATCCCCACTCGAGGAAATGAAAAATGAAAAATTTATTTAATTATATGTATAATTGTTGGTAATTATAGTAAATAACTCAACAAAACATAACACACTAATACTACAATATAAAAACTCAATTCCTTAATACGATTTCCATGTAAAAAAACAATATTTCTAATACAAAAATTGTGTACAGGCTGCGTACAGGATGGAGCGCAGCCAGGAGTGACCCCCCGTTGACCACGAACGAACGGGAGGCCATAGCCGCCGTTGTCAAGAGGGCGGAGAAGCTAGACGATGTGGAAGCGCGACGTGTTGGCCGACTGGTTGCCAGATTAGAAGGTATTGTAATATCACGAGCTAGCTGTATAAATAAACAACCGGCCTTTGTAAGTAGAAAGAATCTGGGAACCTAATGATAAGTAACTTCCGTTCTCCACTTTCCACCGAATTCGATTCTAGGCATCGCGTGTTTAGCGTCGAAACTAAACGCCGCACTTTGTCTCATTACCTTATTATTATTAGGAATACCTGAATCAATACTTTTACAAATATAAACTATTTAAAATATGTTTTAAACCTATTTACTATTGTATTAATTTAAAATTTTAAAATAAAAACATTAATATTTCCTAAATAAACGCAGCACCGGCAAAACAAAAATATATATTATTGTCAAAGAATAAAAAGAATATGTTATTCCTCTATAGATATACTGTTATATTCTGTCATAATGAATAGCTTTAAACGTTGCATACAAAGGTATCCCGTAGTATATCTATTTTTTTTCAATTATTATTACCAGTACAGTATCGATACTAATGTGGTATCTAAATATTTATATATATTTAATATTTTTTCACCTTTTAGTGTTATTCAGGTGGAAAACATAGACATTTTTTAATTTGAGTAAATATTTTATAAAGTATAAAAATACTCGTAGTTTTTATAATTCTTATAGAATTAAACAACTTTCTAAAATGTTCCTATCTTGTATGCGCTAATAGTTATTAGAAGCTATTAAACAAAAAATACATTCTTATTTATATTATACGTTATTATAATATAAGATATAAAATTATATGTTATTTTAATTTTTATCTTAAAATAAATGTATTTGGATCAAAATCTAAACTCTTATAATAAGTCAGTTATTTAATCATTACACCATTCATACATGACGTAATTAAACTGATTTTACAGCTCCCGCACCGCGATCGCGTCTTCGCTCCTTTAATCGGTTAAATCGTTTCTGAGATAAGTCGACAAACAGAAAAACCAATAAACAGACAAAATTTTTAAATATATTGTTTCTGGTTACTTTGTTAAATGCCCCCAACAATAATTTTTAATAATTTTAATGAAAATCGAAAATTCCACCCTATGGCTTTAATAATTTTCACTCTAGAATTCTTAAGTGCGCTGCAAGCATACATTATTTATTAAAACAGGATCGTAATTCCCTGTACTTAACCAAACAAATAATTGACAAATTTAAGCGGGCGAAGCAGCGAGGTGGTCGCTAGTATTATAATATGAATATGTAAACAATAACTTTTCAGAATTTTCGAGGAAAAATCTTTTACATTGTTGTACAATAAAACGGTTACGAAGAACCGATATCCGAGTAGATATTCATTTTTCTTTTAATAGAGTAAGTTTCAAAGAATATTTTTAACAAGTATTTTCTTTTCTGCTTTTTTTTATTTTTTTTTACATTTATTTTTCATATGATTAAGAAAAAAAAATCAAATAATTATCCTTTTACTATCCAATTCTATTTGAAAACATTACGCGTTAAAAGCTAGTAAAGTATATGCACTTCGTCTAATAATTTATAGTGGTGCAGTAAAACAACATCTGACTCTGATGTTAACGCGATGATTGTGAGCTCGAGGCCCACTTGCAAATTATTCTTTTCCCCAATCTGGCCAGACAAAATGCGGGGTTGAGTTACGCCGCGTGATGACGAACGTGTTGTAAATACGGGATAGAACTTACAGTCATAGGCGTAGGCAAAGGGAGCGGTACCCACCTCAGAAATTTTAATTTGCTCTGAAAAATATAAAAAGGTCCCGCGGAAAATAATTCTAAATAATATAATAAACATAATTAATACATTAATGATTTAACGTCTCTTTGCTTTATAAAACATTCATCAGTAGGTGTTCGCTGAGAGCTTTATTAATAGTAATGCTTCCCGCAATGTTTCCTAAGAATATATTTCTGTTAAAATTAAACGCCATGAAAAAATGAATTGGTATATGAGAAAAAAAAAATATAAAATTCGCTTCACGCTGTATCGTGCACACAGCAGGGTAGGCCGAGAGACTAGTGTTAAGATACTCCGTTCCCCACTTTCCGACGAATTTCAGAGTTGAGTCATTGCGTGTTGAGTGGCGTAACTGAACGCTTTTGTTTCGCCTCGACACCACAGGAAACATAAAAAAAAATACATTAAGGAACATATGAATTTTAATAAATATTTAATTTTTTCGAGTGGGGATCACGGTCCACAGCCACAGCGCTACGGCTGGCTTTAAAAAAATACACTATTAGATTATTATCAATTTTTCCGAACTTCTAAAGTAGCGTATTTATTCTTACAGAAAAAAATTATGTACTTAACTAAATTTCAGTATACAATATATAATTATTTTTTATATTACAATACTTCAAGTTTAGTCAAGTTCTTTAGTTTTTAATATAATTGAAGTGTATTGTGTATTTGAAGAGGTCGTAGTGCGGAGAAAGGAGTGATTTAACACTAGGTTATCTCTTGCTGTGTACAGCGTTGTATATACAAAAAAATATATTATATAAAATGTAAAAAATATATATATTTTTAACCACCGGACGTAAAGAAGGGATGTTATAAGTTTGACGTGTTTGTACGTCTGTGCTCAGCGGCGTAGCTCCTGTAATAATGGACCAATTTGAGTGCGATTTTTTAATCGAAAGCCTTATTTATCACGGGGATTTTCTAGCTATGTTTTATAAAAACTGGATTAATAGATAAAAAGCTACGAGCACTCTGCCAAGATGAAGTAGTGATACAAAGTACAATGCAGAGCTTATTGCATCATCAGAATGCGAGTTGCATGCATTAGTCACTACTCTGAAAGAAGGGTGAGAAAATAATCTCAAGTCTCATTTGAAAGAAGAAGAGAACGAAGTCGTATATTCGGGAAGTATGTTCAGTAGAGATGGAAGCTACGAGATGGATGCGAATAGGCGTATTTCTGCCGGTAACAGGATATACGGTACCTTATTGATGAGACTGCGAAACGACAGCACAGGTGCAACAATGCTGTGTTGGTACAGACATTGTTATACGGCAGGCAAACGTGGGTATTACATAAATGAAAGAAAGATAAATACTGTGGAGATGCAATTTCTTCGTAGGATATGCGGACTCAGCTTAGCTGATCAAATTCGCAATGAAGAGATAAACAGAATAGTGATGAAAGAATGGCAAAAAAGATTTATAACGGAAAAGTGAGTGGTAGGAGGGGTAGAGGGAAACTCTTGACCTTCGAAAACGCATTATCAAGGATACTGGAAGAAGGTGACCTAAAGAGCATGAGGACCCCCCAGACGCCGTGTATGAAGAGGTTGATGATAGTCGACGAAGTGAAATAGATATATAGAGACCGTTACGTTTGGCGCTCCGTTCTCTCTGACTACCCCGTTATGGATACAGAGTAAAGCTAGTTTGTTTTTTTAGTTTGATAGTATATATTAATAAATATTAATAATATACACATTCATTGAACATTTCGTTGACCTTTTCTATAAATGGAAAAAGACTAATATACACATGTATGTAGGTTGTTTGACGTAGCCATTGTTCAAATGCGTCACGTGGCTGACGTTTTAAATGGGCGGCATCATCAGCTTTCTACGATTGTAGGGTAAATTAATAGAATCATTCTTATTGACCTCGTTCTCTAATATCCTGATATAAATAAAACATTATTATAAATAGATGATGAAATATTTAAATAAATTTAATTCCTACAGATATTGTCGGAAAGTTGGCAACGGAGTGACATAACACAAGGTTTCCTCTGCCTCTAAGCTTTGTACGATATGCAGCGTGAAGCTGTTTTAAAAAAATATTAGTTCACTATAGGAGTTTATAAGTAGTTGAGAGGGCTCTTAATAGAGATGATGGGTCAAATAATGTTACCAGAATATAAATTTGTTACGAGTTTCATTCAATACGATAGAAAAGTTACTTTCCCACTAAAACTTACCTGTTATGAGTTAAGGGACTTAACTACGTAACGACAACAATGACAACGGATTAAACGCAATACAGTATTACTTCTGAATTTATTTAAGATTCAATTGTTTTCTATAAATTATAAATTCATGCCAGTGACGGTTGGTTGTGGTGGTTGTGGATTCGATTCCTACTCGAGGAAATGATATATATATTTAATATTTTTATTTTCTTTGCTCTAAGAGACAAAGCGACATTGAGATCCACCTCTTAACACGCTGTGCCTCTAGAATTCGGCGGAAAGTGGGCCGCGGAGTGCCTTAACACTAAGCTTCCTCCCTAGTCTACACTACTTCTTGCGGGATACAACGTGAAGCAATTAAATTATAACTTTATAATATCATACGAATGAAAAATATCCACATCAGTACACTTGAATGACTATATGGAAATTCTGAAATATAAATAAAATTGTAGATGGTACTCCCACATTTTAACCAATAATGGCAATTACTTACACGTGAAAGCACATTATTGAAATTTTAAATATTTCAACTTAATATGATACGCGGTCATCGTGGCGCAGGAGCACGAGGATGTGACTGTAACGCGATGGTTAGGGGTTCTCCACTCAAGGGAATAAAATAATTATTGATTAATATTTTTATTTCCTCGCTCTGGCACCTAGACAAAAGCGCGGCGTTGGGTTCCGCCACTCAACACGTAAAGCCTCAAAAAATTCGGCGGAAAGTAGGGAAAGGAATGTCTTAGCAATACGTTTCCTCTGCCTACTGTGACTACGTGAGGGATACAGCGTGAAGCTCATTTTACTTTATTTAATTTAATATATTTTTGTACATTATATTATTAAACTGTACTATAACAATTGTTACAGTATCTGATTGACACTTCCTAATGACATGAGTTCGATTTCTGTTTGTAAGCATTTGAATAAATCTTTATATATTGAAGCAAAATAGCCAGAAAGGGATAAATGTTGTTTTTGTGTAATATACTTACTTTTTTAACCGATTTCTGTAAGAAAAGGAGGTTATCAATTCGACTGTATGTCGGGACTCAAAATAATTCTGAGGACTGTAAAGGTGACGGTTGTGGGTTCGATTCCCTATTGAAAGATGAATTATTATTGATGTGTTCAATTCTTCGCCCTGGTATCATGGCCAAACATAGCGTTGAGTTCCACCAACACTCAATGCCTTAAGAAATCGGTGGAAATATATGTAGGATAAACGTAATGTGAAGCTAAAAATAAATATTACCGACAATCATCCAAGGACTTTTATTGAGATTGCTCAAGATTTTATAGCCAAACTTGCACGAAAAGTTTCTATTCATCCGACGCTTAAATAAAATGTACCTGAACCAGAAAGTTGGAAGCCGTGATTTATAATACGTTATCCATATCCTATGTATATTTTCACTTGTTCGTAAACAAAAAACATAACTAAAAAACAGCTTCACGCTGTATCCCGCACACAGCAGGGTAGGCAGAGGGAACCTAGTGTTAAGACACTCAGTTGCCCACATTCCGTCGAATTCGGAAGGCATTGAGTGGCAAAACTCAACGCCGCGCTTTGCCTCTACACCAGAGCGAAGAAATGAAAATATAAATGTAAAAAATATTTCACTTCCTCGAGTCGGAATCGAACCCACAACCAGTCGAGTTTACAGTCACACATTGTGCCTCTGCGCCACGACTGGTCTCTACAACAAAAAACATAAAAACCTTAAAATTGTTTTGTAGTATAGATTTAATTTTTACTTTATGCGACGTAATATTATATAGACAAAACAAAACACAGTGTTGCCAGTCAATACCTAATGACTCGAAATTAAATTTGAGAGTTGCGGGAAAATTGTGAACGGAGTGTCTTGACACTAGGTCCCCTTATCGTTTTCATTATAATATAAATTCTTATTACTCGTTACATACATAAATATTTGTTTTTTTGAGTCACGCTGTATCCTGCACACAGGATTAAGGTTCTCTGCTCCCCGTTTACCCCCCCGAATCTGAAAATGTGGAAGCATTACGTGTTAAGTGGCGGAACTCAACGCGCTTTGCCTCGACATCATAGCGAAGGAATTTACATCAGGTTGCAATAAAAAAAATATAAACAAGCGCGAGTCGGGTTCGCCCACCATACAGGGTTCTTTATAAAAATTGAAGGTCCCGAGCTTTTTCTGGAGCTTAGCTTCGCCAGAGCCCTTTCATCTGAAACCGCATATGGACTAGAGGCTTTTATACCAATTTTGGCCTTTAAGGCTATCATAGTTTAGAATTTAACTATAAATATATAGTTTTCAGACTTTTTCAAGAACTATTACTACCTGTAGATGCTAGCTGCCAAAAAATAATTATTCTATGTTTACCGGAAGTACCCTATTAATTTTGATTCCCTTTATAGTGTCTATATACACGTTTTTTGGGACACCTTTTTTTAAATAAATGTTGAAATGAGATTTTCTCAGTCTTGACAGACAGAGAGATATACGGACGGACAACAAGACATTTTATAAGGGTTCCTTTTTTCCTTAAAAGGTACGGTACCCTAATGACATACCTAAATTGTTTACAATATTGTACGATGAACATTTTCCTTTGAAAACAATTTTTCTCATAATAATTTATTTGACAACGCATCTCAATAATTTATCTTAATTTATATCTTAAGAGGGGAAAATCCGAATAAAACGGTGTTACATTATAAAGAAATCTCTTTGATATTGTGTACAGAACGAGTAACTGGCTGCGCTTTGTGCTTGTGCCTTTGTACTGTCTCTTTATTATGCGAAATTTGAATACATAATTTCTGATGTTATATTTGAGGCCAGTTGTGGCGCAGGGGCACAAGCGTGTGACTATAAACGCGACCGGTGGTGGGATCCATCTCACTCAAGGAAATGAACTATTTTATAAAGCGCGGCGTTGGGTTCCGCCACTCAACACGTAAAGCCTCAAAAAATTCGGCGGAAAGTAGGGAAAGGAATGTCTTAGCAATACGTTTCCTCTGCCTACTGTGACTACGTGAGGGATACAGCGTGAAACTCATTTTACTTTATTTAATTTAATATATTTTTGTAAATTATATTATTAAACTGTACTATAACATTTGTTACAGTATCTGATTGACACTTCCTAATGACATGAGTTCGATTTCTATTTGTAAGCATTTGAATAAATCTTTATATATCGAAGCAAAATAGCCAGAAAGGGATTAATGTTGTTTTTGTGCAATATACTTACTTTTTTAACCACTTTCTGTAAGAAAAGGAGATTATCAATTCGACTGTATGTCGGGACTCAAAATAATTCTGAGGACTGTAAAGGTGACGGTTGTGGGTTCGATTCCCTATTGAA
This sequence comes from Heliconius sara, assembly GCA_917862395.2. Lineage (NCBI taxonomy): Eukaryota > Metazoa > Arthropoda > Insecta > Lepidoptera > Nymphalidae > Heliconius > Heliconius sara. The sequence goes on from OU860781.1 coordinate 5,632,171, forward strand.
AGATGAATTATTATTGATGTGTTCAATTCTTCGCCCTGGTATCATGGCCAAACATAGCGTTGAGTTCCACCAACACTCAATGCCTTAAGAAATCGGTGGAAATATATGTAGGATAAACGTAATGTGAAGCTAAAAATAAATATTACCGACAATCATCCAAGGACTTTTATTGAGATTGCTCAAGATTTTATAGCCAAACTTGCACGAAAAGTTTCTATTCATCCGACGCTTAAATAAATGTACCTGAACCAGAAAGTTGGAAGCCGTGATTTATAATACGTTATCCATATCCTATGTATATTTTCACTTGTTCGTAAACAAAAAACATAACTAAAAAACAGCTTCACGCTGTATCCCGCACACAGCAGGGTAGGCAGAGGGAACCTAGTGTTAAGACACTCAGTTGCCCACATTCCGTCGAATTCGGAAGGCATTGAGTGGCAAAACTCAACGCCGCGCTTTGCCTCTACACCAGAGCGAAGAAATGAAAATATAAATGTAAAAAATATTTCACTTCCTCGAGTCGGAATCGAACCCACAACCAGTCGAGTTTACAGTCACACATTGTGCCTCTGCGCCACGACTGGTCTCTACAACAAAAAACATAAAAACCTTAAAATTGTTTTGTAGTATAGATTTAATTTTTACTTTATGCGACGTAATATTATATAGACAAAACAAAACACAGTGTTGCCAGTCAATACCTAATGACTCGAAATTAAATTTGAGAGTTGCGGGAAAATTGTGAACGGAGTGTCTTGACACTAGGTCCCCTTATCGTTTTCATTATAATATAAATTCTTATTACTCGTTACATACATAAATATTTGTTTTTTTGAGTCACGCTGTATCCTGCACACAGGATTAAGGTTCTCTGCTCCCCGTTTACCCCCCGAATCTGAAAATGTGGAAGCATTACGTGTTAAGTGGCGGAACTCAACGCGCTTTGCCTCGACATCATAGCGAAGGAATTTACATCAGGTTGCAATAAAAAAATATAAACAAGCGCGAGTCGGGTTCGCCCACCATACAGGGTTCTTTATAAAAATTGAAGGTCCCGAGCTTTTTCTGGAGCTTAGCTTCGCCAGAGCCCTTTCATCTGAAACCGCATATGGACTAGAGGCTTTTATACCAATTTTGGCCTTTAAGGCTATCATAGTTTAGAATTTAACTATAAATATATAGTTTTCAGACTTTTTCAAGAACTATTACTACCTGTAGATGCTAGCTGCCAAAAAATAATTATTCTATGTTTACCGGAAGTACCCTATTAATTTTGATTCCCTTTATAGTGTCTATATACACGTTTTTTGGGACACCTTTTTTTTAAATAAATGTTGAAATGAGATTTTCTCAGTCTTGACAGACAGAGAGATATACGGACGGACAACAAGACATTTTATAAGGGTTCCTTTTTTCCTTAAAAGGTACGGTACCCTAATGACATACCTAAATTGTTTACAATATTGTACGATGAACATTTTCCTTTGAAAACAATTTTTCTCATAATAATTTATTTGACAACGCATCTCAATAATTTATCTTAATTTATATCTTAAGAGGGGAAAATCCGAATAAAACGGTGTTACATTATAAAGAAATCTCTTTGATATTGTGTACAGAACGAGTAACTGGCTGCGCTTTGTGCTTGTGCCTTTGTACTGTCTCTTTATTATGCGAAATTTGAATACATAATTTCTGATGTTATATTTGAGGCCAGTTGTGGCGCAGGGGCACAAGCGTGTGACTATAAACGCGACCGGTGGTGGGATCCATCTCACTCAAGGAAATGAACTATTTTATATTTTCGCTTTCTTAACGACGTAAAGCGAGCCGTTGAGTTCCGCCACTCAACACGCAATGCTTCCACAATCCGATAGAAAGTGGGGCACGGAGTGCTTCAACAATAGGTTCCCATGTTTCCTCTGCCTACTTTGTCATGTGCGGTATGCAGCGTGAAGAAAATATATAATTTACCAACCAACAACAAACGGTTATAAAAACTGTTAAATTCTATGCTAGGAATGAGGAGATCAGCTCAAGGTCCAGCTCCAAAATGCTGTATCTTATGCGGCGAGACTTCAAAGCTACTTGCGCCACTACGCACGTGTTCCATTTGCCGGAATTCAGCCTGCTCAAAATGCGTTATCGACTCGCTACCACACAGGAAAGTACTGTAATTTCCCAATAGAAGAATAAACAAAAATCAAATATATAAATCAGCTTCTCACTGTATTCTGTACGCAGCAGGGTAGGCAGCGGGAACTTAGTGTTAAGACACACTTGCCCACATTCCGCCGAATTCGGAAGGCATTGCATGCTGAGTGGCGGAACTCAATGCCGCGCTTTGCCTCTACACCAGAGCGAAGAAATGAAAATATAAATGACAAAAATATTTCACTTCCTCGAGTCGGGATCGAACCCACAACCAGTCGAGTTTACAGTCACACATTGTGCCTCTGCGCCACGACCTGCCTCTAAGTCCCTCGTGCAGTAAGATAATTTGTATATTACTACTTTCATCTTAATAAAAAAAATCAGGATATATATCTGTGCGTTCGTTCACTAATTAACATTTTAAATGGACTTTTCACTATAGGGAATACTGTAGTCTATAGGGAGTAGTAAGTAAACTGCCGTTAACAATTTGTGTTTTTTTTTAAATATTTTAAATTAAAAAATATTCGTCTTATAAATAAAAAAAATATGTTAATATAAAAAAATTGCATACGATAATATTGCTACTAAAATGCGTTATTTATTGGATTGGCTAAAACTTTAGCTATCAATGTATGGATATGGTTAAAAAAATGATTATGTTACTAGATCACGAAAGTGATTCAGATGAGATAATAGTACAAGCGGGCTTTGTAATAAAATTATTAAAATCTATATTTAAACCTAAAAATTAAAATAAAATATTCCATCCATAATAAAAACAAGTAACGAATAATATATGTACTTGTTCAGGTCGTCCATTTACTCCAGAGAGCAGTACATGTGCAACCTCTGTGCCGAAACCCGAGAAATGTGGAAGAAATCAGGTGCCTGGTTCTTTAAAACCTTACCAAAATACATTTTGCCTGACCGAAGATTCACCGGACGCTACAACGAGTCGGAGCTCGCTAAATCACTACAGGTGGGAATTAGAATGTAGAAATGAACTTCTGAAAAAAAAAACAGCTTCACGCCGTATCCTGCATATAGCAGAGTAGGCAAAGGAGAGAACGGAGCGCCTAATTCTATGCTCTACATACCTCTTTCACCTGGTTCATTGTCATAAACCTCTTTATACAGGCCCTCCCTAGGGTCGTCATGCATTTTACGTGAAATTCTTCGAGTATCTTTCACACTGTAATTTCAAAACGAACCGAGGTCTCATCCTACCTCATTTATAGCTCACTTTTCCAGCATTAATCTTTTTTGCCATTCTTTCATCACTCATTCAACAAAGACAATAATGAAAATTGTCTTTACCTACTTTAGTCGACTCTATGTAAAAACCTTTGACCCGCTTTCTATCAGCGTCTCTCAGTTTTACGCTGTATTCGGCTTTCTTCATGCAATGCTTAAGATGCTGCCAGCATATTTCAATTTCCATATTCACTGCTGTCTAGCTTCTTGGAATCTCTGTCTTATATTCCTCTTTAAGCGGTGGATCTCGAAGCTTCTTATATGTTAATTCGACTCCCAAGTATGAACAACTCGTGTAGCTGCGCCAACCTGCGAACAAACCCCTAATTCTAACAACGACTAGATGTGTGTAGAGAGTATCACGTGTCCATAACTTGGCTTCGAATACTCTGATATACTTGAAATAAATCAATTATACTTTTCCCCTTCTGGATGGAGCTGGGGATACTGGCGCATACGCCGCTAATAAGAATGCTCTTGTTATTCCCAGTTCGAAGCGAACCCAAATCAGTCTCCGATTGATCGCTTTGTATTCTACCGTTGCACTAACCAATCGAAAGGACAATAACATACCTACATCTTGACAGCCCCGCTCGCTCTCTGGTACGCCGCCCAAGAAAGCGACCCGACTGCCCGGTAAATCGGTCATTGTGTGTTGTGTCATTGCCCATTGCCATAATTCACTCATCTTCTATTACATCTCTCCACTAACGTTCCATTTAGCTATTTGTAGCTCCGTCGTCCTTTATTAACATTTTTTTTAATAAATAATAATTCATTCCCCCAAGTGGATATCGAACTTACAACAATCGCGTTACAGTCACGTCCTTGTGCCACTGAGCCACGACGACCTTTAACAACTTTTTCTTACACAATTTATCTATCTTTGTTGAACTAATATATGTAAATGCCGTCGTAGCACTTTGGATGCACATGTTTGAACGAAATTATTATAAATTCGTATCTTACAGAGACCAGTATTTCGATCCCCGCTCGAGGAAATGAAATATTTATTTAAATTTATATTTCCATTTCTTCGCTCTGGTGTCGAGGAAAAGCTCGGCATTGACTTCCGTAAGTGAGGGATGGAAGTATCTAAATACTAGGTTTCCAGGTTTCTCTGCTTACCCTGCTATATGCAGGATAAATCTTGAAGCTACAAAAATGTTAGTATTGTAATTGATAATGATTGATTAGACAATTTCTTTTAACTTTTTTTTATAATTTCAAAGACAGGGATTTTAATAAAATAAAATGTACTTGTTCATTTACGCTCGTCATTTTTAGACCACGAGGCCAGTCGTAGAGCAAGGGCACAAGCGTGTGACTGTGATCGCGACAAATTTTGGGTACGATTTGGGGATCGAGGCGAAGTATAATCTTCAGAATTCTGCAAGAGAATGGACAGCGGAGATTTTTAACGTTAGGCCTACTCTGCCTTCCCTACTACATGCGGATGTAAAGCGAAAAAAAATAATTAGACAGACAGTTTAATTACAACTACACCATTGTATTTAACGTGATTTACTTAGCGATTGAACTTTATTAATTTATATTGCCATTTCTTCGCTCTGGTGTCGAGGCTAAGCGCGGCGTTAAGTTCTGCCTCCAGAATTCGGCAGAAAATGGGGAACGGATTGTTTTAACACAAGGTTCCCTCTGCCTACCCTGCTGTGTGCGGAATACAGCGGGAAGCTGATAAAAAAAATGTTATTCTACATTTAGGAAAGAAAAATACTTAATGTAGCGGGACTCGAACCCGCGTCTCCTAGAAACCGACCAGGCGTTCTGGCCACTAAGTCATACATTGGCTTAGTGGTCAGATTTTCTAAATAAGTATGTGCAACATTTGGATTAATAATTCGAATAATATTCTGGATAGATGAGAGACAGACAGAGGGGGGTCATGAAATTCTGTACTCACCATATGAATCAGAGACTGACTGATGGATCTCAACGCCGCCTTTGTCGTAATACAGAGCAGAAAATATATAATAAATATATTTAATACCGCAAGTGATCTACCACGTTTATATATAGACGGTGCCCCACTGTGTCACGATCGCCTAATGTATTATGTTATGTGATATTTTTAATTGCAAGTTACATCATGTGATAAACTTTCATAAAATTATATTTATAGTAGGTACATAAATTACCTTACCTACAAGTCCATTATATGTAGATGCAGTACGATCATCAAGTCGTGGCCGCCCTGAAATTGCCCTAGCGCAAAATTTCAGCAATACCCAATTAAAGGGCGGCCACGACTTATTGATCATGCTTATATTTATTAAAAAGCATGCTTTTAATATTTCTTTTAATATTTTGAAACTTACATCATGGCCATGAGGCCAGTCGTAGCGCAGCGGCACGAAGTGGGACTGCAAAACCGACTGGTTGTGGGTTCGATCCCCACTCGAAGATATGAAATATTTACTTAAATTTATATGTTCATTTCTTCGCTCTGATGCCGAGGCAAAGCGCGGCGTTGAGTTCTGCCACTCAACATACAATGCCTCCAGAATTCGACAGAAAGTGGGGAATGAAGTGTCTAAAACACTAGGTTCCCTCTGCCTACCCTGCTGTGTGCGGGATACAGCGTGAAATTGTTTTTTTTTTACATCATGCTTGTATAGAAATTTAAAAAATATCACGTGCAATAAAATAAAATAAAAAATCTAATACTTTTACCTCATTAAAAATGGAATGGTGGGTATACGTTGGGGACTCAATGATCTCTGCAGTGCTTAACACTTTGGCTTTGCGTAGAGATGTCTCCTCGCTGTGTGTTCTCTACTGCATTCTGTCATCCACACGATCTCGATACGGGACACTCCACTACTGTGCGGTTTATTAGGAACTTCCTTCCTCCCGCCACTCAACTGTGGAATGGCCTACCTGCGGCAGTGTCTCCAGGTCGATTCGAACTGGATACCTTCAAACAGCGCGTCCATCTCCACCTTAAAGACCGACACGCACCTGTAGCTCCTCTGGTGTTACACGGGGTCGTGGACGGCGGTAATCACTTACCATCAGGTGACTCGTACGCTAGTTGGCCTTGCCTTTTTCCATAAAAAAAATACAAGCGTGTGAAATCTTCTAATACATTTTCCTGTTTATATAAAAAAGCTGAAAATAACTTTGTATCAGATTATTTTAATTATTCACACGAGCTGGCCTTATATTTCGTAATCAGAAACGCGTATCAAAATAAGATGAATCAAAGTAAAGTTTATCTAATTAAGATATTGTAATAAAGCAAAATGGTAACCTTATTAAAAAAATAATGAGAAAGTTGTACTGTTTTCTGTTGATTTGGCTTTTAATTTTTTTATTCTAATACAGACATATAAATAAAATTAAATTTACCTTTGATTTGGGAATTAGGCCCAAAATATTTTTAACGTTAAGAAAATCAAAGGAAGTGGAAAGTAAACTGATATAATAAAATTATTTACTGTGTTCATTTTACTACAACAAGCAGAGTATCTTGGCATGTTCACGTTCCTAGTATGGACAATAGTATGGTTTCTAAACGTCTGCCAGAGTCGAACGCACATGGTAAACGCAGTATCGGAAGACCAAAGCTTAGAAGCTCGACGGAGTTACCAAATATCTAACTTTACGATTCAAAAAATGGAAAAGAGCGGCACTCAATAGAGATAGGTAGAGACAAGCGTTGGAGGAGGTCAGGGCCTATAGAGGGTTGTGTGGCAATTGATGAAGATGAATTTTACTAATGCTTTGATAATTTTAATATACTTGGGCTATAAATATTTCCATACTTTGAACTATATGCAAGTATAAATATCACGAACTTACAAGCAACGTTTCTAAAGCGACGATTAAAATTCATCTGCAGATTAAAACCATAATGTAAAAATATCTATTTTATAGTAAACACAGCATTTTCATTTAGATATTTTATCATGGAACAAAATTAAAATAAATTTTGAACTGCAGACAAAATTCTTGGAGACGTTTCAACGACAACTTGCAGCTTGCCCAAAATGCCGTAAGTTTTGTAATATAACTCAAGCGGCCTCGACAATTTTTCACAGTAGTTTCCCTTTACTGAGCATTTATTATTGGAAATTATGTGCATATATAGAGGCCAGTTGTAGCGCAGCGGCACGAAGTGTGACTGCAAAACCGACTGGTTGTGGGTTCGATCCCCACTCGAAGAGGTGAAATATTTACTTAAATTTATATTTCCATTTCTTCGCTCTGGTGCCGACGCAAAGCGCGGCGTTGAGTTCTGCCACTCAACACGCAATGCATCCAGAATTCGGCAGAAAGTGGGGAACGGAGTGTCTAAAACACTAGGTTCCCTCTGCCTACTCTGCTGTGTGCGGGATACAGCGTGAAGCTGATTTATTTTTATTTATGTGCATATATTTAGATAAAATCAATAGTCACTTATTGAACTTTCAAGCGCTATCTGCGTAATTTAATACCTAAATCGTTGACAGTGTTATTGTTTAATATTCACTAAGCTTATTGAGGTCATGATAAACATATAATTTCTCATTTGGCTATTCATAGAAAGCTACACATGGTCAAATTTATATATAGGTTTATGTGGAACTTTATGTGGTAACTTAATTGGATTGTAAATTGTTTTTTTTTTAAATTGTGTAATGTTTTTAAACTTTATATTCTGTTTGTTTCCCTAATTAAAAATAAATACGTGCTGATAATTCGTCCAGTTTTCGAGATATGGCGTTTTGAGCAATAAACGCCACGTCAATTGCTTGTTATCAGAGAAAGGAAATGAAAATAACTCATTCTTCGAGTGGGAATCGTACCCACAACCATCGTGCTTACAGTCAAACGCTGTGCTTCTGCTTGACTAAAGCCAAATTTATTTTTATCTTATTATTAATGTTCTTTCATTCATCATCATCAAGACCATTCCGCTTCACACTGTATAATATGTAATGTAGCAGGTAGGCAGAGGTAGCCTAACGTTAAAACACTCCACTTCGCACTCTCCGCCGAATTCTAGAGGTTTTGAGTAATGGAACGGAACGGGAATCGAACACACAACTTATCTAATTTACATTCACACGCTACTTTACACTCAACTTTTAAAACATATATATTTTTTGCCAGGAACATGCAGGAAACAGTAGTAATGAGGGAAAGACGGACTCTGAACCCGGATCACCACTCACCATGCAGCCTCCCACATTTTCTCGACAACCTAGCAACACTGATAGCAGAAAATCAGTAAATTTGTCACAGGTAAGGAAACGTGCTTCCGCTTCCGCATTGCAAGTTTAAACTAACGGATTTCCAGTAGTTTTTTTGTTATATATCTTATTCTTTTAAAAATAAAAGATCGTTTTTGAAATGATGTTCAGATTCAAGCCAAATAATGCCTGCATCTATTAAATACAGGTGATCTATAATAAAATGCTTTGATAATTTTTGTATAAGCCATATTTTGTGTAAGACCAAAATCAAAAGCTTTTTTTTATTAGTAGAGATTATTATTAAGAATGCATATATATGTATTTATATACGTAGTCAATATATTTAATTACCTTTCAAAGTGTGTAAATAACACATGAAAAGCACAATTGTTACATCACAGACACACATTCAATTTCATATATATGTAAATATTTATTATTTTTTTATTTCTCCTGTTCAGGCTCGATCCCCACTCGAGAAAATGAAATATTTATTTAAATTATTTTTTTCCTTTCTTCGCTTTGATCTCGTCGTCGTCGTCAAAAACGCGGCGTTGTGTTCACGTAACACTCAATGTCTCCATAATTTGGTTCACTCTGCCTATGTGATGATATATCGTGAAGCTGATTATTATATTAAATTTCTTATATTTGATCATCATCATCATGATTTAATCATTTCCATAGCTATTTCATAGCTACGTTATATAGTATAGTTATCAGTGTTCGTAACATGTATTTGTAAAGTTAAAAAAATAAAGTTTTATTCTTTTTCCCATTTTAATGAGATCATAGACAGAATTTATTATTTTTCGCCAATGCACTCTATTACCCAGTGCTTGTTTGAATCCAAATCATTGCAAATTAAGTTTAAAGGTTGCAAAACTAAACGCCGCGCTTTATCCTATCTAAGCGGAGTAAATGAAAATATTTTTATATTTAGTCTTTCTCCTCGTGTGGATCGAATTCAAAACCATCGCGATTACAGTAAAACGAAAGTTATTAGAGAATAAGATGAACGAATCTTTCTAAGTTTCTATACAATTATAATATTTACCTTACATTTATCTCTTTGTTATTATAAATTATTTTCCTAATAATATAAGACATATCTATACGTCGTTTTATTCAATCGTTTCAAATAGGTTGAGAAAACATAATTGAATTGCCTAATTCACTTACCCGACCTTTCTAATAAATCAATTCATTGAATCAGCTGTTCTGTGGAATCCATTTCATGTAATGAGAGAGGTGAATCAGAATAATAAATCAATTTATAAATTATTGAGGTATCGCAAGGTTCTTAAAGCTTATTATAACTGTAGCTTTCGATTCTATTAGCACTTGCATATTGTATTACAAGATATTTACTAAGTCTCACTATTAAATTAAAGTAAATATGGCCTTGTTATTTAATAAAATCTTAAATTGTCGTTACAAGTGCTCTAGCAGTAAATTTTTCGTCTAGGAGTTAAAAAAAACGTCAAAGTAATCCCACCAAAACTATCATATAAAACCAGCCAAGTCACGCTGTTTTTTTCTCTGCCGTTGATTCTCAGAGCGCGACCATAGGACTAAGCGTTTACATTGGAAAAAAATATTTAAATTAACAAGTGCGAATAAATGGTATGCAAATTAATATTTAATGACAAAATAAAATTTCTTTCATTTTTATTATTCATATTATACAAAAAAATGATAATTCAGTGATAATAAATCAGTTCAATTTATAAAAGTATGCATCATCAATATTTGCTTATGACGTAAAATTATCGGCTGCAAACTGCAACTTTGAATTATTTTTATATTTTTAATTAATCCATTTAAAAAACGAAAATATAGCTTCATTCTGTATCCCGCACACGGCGGAACTCAATGCTGCGCTTTGCCTCGACACTAGAGCGAAGAAATCTAAAAATAAAGGAGACTGAAACTGTATGAATTGCAATGTGAAAATGTATGCAATCATACATTCTTAGACTAAAAATGTAAAGATATGAAAGTTATATAAGTTTTGGCAATCCTGAGAGCTGAGTTATCAGAGATTTGGTAAAAGTAGTGCCAAGTTTATAGTACAATTTCTATTTGGATAGCTGCATGCAGGATATGCAGTGCTCATTGCATCATCAGAATACCAGTTACCCGTCAGGCATTGGTAACCACTGTGAAAGAATGGTGTGAAAACAATGGTCTAAGCCAGAATGCGAGTAAAACAAAGATTCTGGTATTTGAAAGAAATGACGACATTCCGTCTGCGCAAGATCCGTGTAAATGGTAAGATATTAGGACAAGTGAATGGAGTGGTATATTAGGGAAGTATGTTCAGTAGAGATGAAAGATACAGTAACAGGCTTAGCCTGCATTGATGAGACGGCGAAACGTCAGCGCTGCTGCACGTATGGCCGTACACAATAATGTATTGGTACCGATGCTGTTCTACGGCCACGAAACTACAGAAGAAGAATGAAATATAGATTAATGCCGTGGAGAAGAGATCTCTTCGCAGGATATGAGGAGTCAACTTAGCTGATCGAATCCGAAATATGAAGAGATACACAGAATGGCAGGTACCTACTAGCGAGAATGTAACGTAAGAATGAAGAAGAACGTGCACAGCTGGTTTGGGCACGTCGAATGAATGAGTGATGAAAAAATGGCAAAACTTTCTCTCTGATTACCCCGCTAGGGATACAGTGAGAAGCAAGTTGAGTTTAGTTTTAATTTCTATTTCTGTAGTACTTTATGGATTATTCATATCGATTAAGTATCTAAAACTATTTTGCTCATTTATTTCAGCTTTCATATTGTCAATTGAGCTAATTTTTAGTATTCTGAAATTGAAAAATGAACATTTTTTAGAGCATATCTCTATTCTTTACATTAGGGCCTACGATTTACCGTCTCCTTTAAATAAATATTTCATTTCCTCGAGTGGGGATCGAACACACAACTAGTCACGTTTACAGTCACACTTTGTGCCAATGCGCCATGACTGCTCTAAAATGAAATATGAGAGCTATTATAATATAAAAGTATTATAATATATATTGTTCATTCTCACATACAAGACATAACCATATAGATATAATTTCTTTGCAATTTACAAGATAAAAATAAACCTTAAATGTAATCATTCTAGATAACACTGAAATCCCAGCGGACGTCCGCTTGGATTGAACGTAGAATAACGCTTTATCTTGTAATATCCCTCCAGTATACCTACATAATGTTTTCTTAAAAATGTCTATATCCTTATATAAAATTTCAAGATCGCTTTGTCCAAACCATGACACTTTACTATCAGACTTATCAAAATGGTTTTTAGATACATCATCTTCTTTGTTGCGTTTTGTTGTAGCGGCGTTGAGGTCTACCACTCAACACGCAATGCCACCAGAACTCGGCGGAAGTATAATTGTGGCATCTTGCAGGTTTTGTCCAAATGATTTAGAATTCAATAAACTTCTTTACCTAGATTATGAGGTCAGTTGTGGCGTAAGGGTACAAACGTGTGACTGTTGTGTGGTTTTAGGTTGGACTCTCTTTCGAGGATATAAATATTTAATATTTTTATTTGTTGCTCTGGTGTAGAGGCAAGGTGCGGCGTTGATTTTCGTTATTCAACCCGCAATGCCTTCAGAGTGCAACGTAACGTTGAGAGCCGAGTGGCTTAACACTGGGCTCCCTGCTTCAAAGGGGGTATACAGTGTGAAACTGAAAATAAAAGAAAAAATATGACCTACGTATATGTATTAATCATGCACCTATTAGAGCTTCCAGAAAAAATTACAAGAAAGAAGCGTTAAGCTTTATGCTTCTTTCTTGTAAATATTTAGGCAAATTTGTTAAATTTTGACATTTTAGTGAGGAGTATCATCTCACACTCACAAACAGATATTAGCGAATGTCTGTATATTTCGATATAAAGAATATTATTGTCTCTATTAAAATATAAACAATCGTAAGAATATTTAAATTCTATTATATGTAGACGGAGCGAAAATTTACATAAAATTTCGGCCCACGTTCCGGTCGAGCGAATTAAGTACTTCAGATTGCTGTGATTACTTAGAATATAATATATATATTGTAGGGCACGTATACATTTTGTCGCGTCGTTACGTCACTCGTGCGTCACAGGACACACTTAATTTCAAGAGTTTTAAAAGTAAATTGAAAATATTTACGTAAGTACGTAAGTTACGCATCGGAACACAAAGGTGTGACGCGTCGGTTGTGGGTTCAATTCCTACTCGAGGGTATGAATTATTTATTATTAATATTTTCATATCTTCGGTGGCACTAAGGCAAAAGCCAGGCGTTGAGTTCCACTACTCAACACGCAATGCCTCTAAAAATTTCCCGGAAAATGGGGAACAGAGTGTCTTAACACTAGGTTCCCTCTGGCCACACTGCTGCGTGCGAGATTCAGCGGAAAGCTGATTGTTAAATTCACAAATATAATACGAAATTGTACCTATAATTAAATTGATTCAAAGATCCACAACTGTATAATAAAACTCTTTTCCTGTTATGCAATCAAATACAATATTTTGTTTTTATCATTATTGTTTTAATTTATATAATCCACAAATGAGATACCAGGCATATTACAAAGAAAAAATTAAGTAAATTTATAGCGTCAGCGAACCGCTCGAGAGCGAGACTAACATTCTTGGTTAGAAGTTTTGAAGCGTAAGTAAGGCAAGACAGAATGAACCAAGTGTTAAGACTCTTCTCCTTTCCACCCGTAATTGAGATATTCCGTGCTGGGTAACCAAAGCCAGGATTTGCCCTTCCCGATCGGTTAGATAGTAACTAACTGTACGTATACCTCTGTATATGAAACATGTACAGTTAGTCACTATCCAGCTGCGATACGATAGTTTCTTTAATGTTGTGTATACAAACAAAAAACGTATATATACGTACGTAAATTTAAAATATAGTATGGAAATTATAATTATAAAAGTGAAAAATATAATAATATATAATAAGTATTTTATTATATTTCATAATGCTATAGTAAACCACGCTTTTAGCTTTGAGAATTAACGAACAACAAGAAGATAAAACGTATTAGCCTTGATTTTTGAATATCAACAGAGCTTTATATGAAAAAATTCCTCTTTTGATCTATTTCAATGAAAAATTATATCAATTTTTATCCTACTTCCATACCAACATCTAAGTGAAATATTAGAATGTATTTCTCTCTGTTCTCTCAGTCCCATTCTTATTTTACGGCTTATTAATCAGAGAAAAAATCGGTAATAATATCATCTGAGGTATCTACATATATATTGTGCAATTAAAAATACTACGTTACGTACGTTTCTCTGTAATATTAATATAAAACGTTCATTGGGGACTTAAAATAAAAATACATCTTATAAAGTTTCATGCAAGTGACACTCTTGCGAAAATAAACTTAACGAAGGAACGCACGCACGCACAGACGCACGAAATGTTTATTTCAATGTCCATCTATATAAAATGTAGTTTCCGAATATATGTAGGTATTCAATACGAATTTAGTTTTTTTTAATTAATTTGTTTACTCTTTATTATTAGCTTCACGCTGCTTGAGAGCCCGGGAACCTAGTATTAAGACTTCACTTAACCTAGTTCCCGTCAAGAGCAGCAGACCTCAGCGCCGAGCTTTGCCTCAACCCCAGATAGAAGAAATGAAAATATTGATTATTCCCTCGAGTGGTAATCGAACTCACAATCTGTCGCGTTTTATATCACTGTTTTGCTATTTGGCTTTTATTAATTTCCAAAAAAAAACTCACAATTTATACGTAGGTTACATATTTAACAGTGTAAAAATTTTATTATAATTATAAGTATTACTTCATATAACTATATGACAAAGCAAGGGTAATATTAAGCGTTGATATCGAACGGGCTAATTTTGTTGGACAGCTTCATTGATTTGATAGGTGTCTGATTAAGGTCACTTTCCTCTCAAGATGGACAAGATTGGTGAAGAAAACACGAGGAATGGCGAACGTCACTAATAAGGGGCATTGCTTCTATTTTCATACTGTGTAGAAAATATTTTGAAGGCCAGTCGTAGCGTAGGAGCATAAGCGTGCAGTTTTTAAGGCGACATGTTATGGGTACGATTTCCACTCGCGCGAATGAAATAATTAAAATTTTCATTGACTCGCTCTGGTAACAAGCGAAAACTCGGCGTTGAGTGCTGTCACTTAACACGTAATGCCTAGAGAATTAGGGGGAAAATGGATCTTAATGGGAACGGAATGCCGTAACACTAGGTTCCCATTCTATCTGCTTACCCTGCTACGTGCAGGATACACCGTGAAGTAAAAATTCAAGTCATCCATAGTACGTTAGTAGATTGACATCAATCAAAAACGGAAAAACAGATGATACTTCTGAAATTAGCAATGATATAACAATATTAAAGACTAATAAAACTTAACAACCACCCGTCAATTACTACTTTCATCTCTTAATTGGCTTTATCACCGTCCCGCAGCGATATTATAGAAAACAGAAATGAATAAAATGCATCAAATTTTGTTTCAGAATTTATTTTTATCATTTTATTTTAAAGTTTATTCAACATAATATTATTGTTTAAACTCTTATAATATATAGAAACTTATTGCGATATTGAATTACGATTCCCTTATCCATTTCTATAAATTTATTATTCACAACATGGTCTTAAAAATTTTATTTTAAGTCATAAGTTTCAATATAGTTATTTTATTAAAAATATATATTATATAAGTATATATATCGCACCCCTAGATTAAAACCGTTGTAACTCAAAAAACCACTTTTTTCAGAAACTAAGAAAAACTGATATCTGATAATATAAAAAAGATATTAAAATTTTGTGAAAAGATCCAGAAGGATATAATGTTCAGAAATATCATCATATCATTGAATTGCATTTTTTTCTAATATTACACCTAATATTCGGGTTTTTTTAGTAAACACAGTTTGTGTTATTGAATATGCTAAAAAAATTATAATTATCTCGAGTTAAATCACTTTTGTTGATTTTTTTTTAATATACGACACTTTTCGATTACACAACTAGTTCTATAATTTAGTCATTATTTAAATTGAAACATAATTTATTTAATATCTATTTAATTGAAAAGTGTCATAATTTAAAACATATCTAGTTATTTTTAAATTGTTACTAACCTAACCTAACCTAACAATACCAACAAAGTTTAACAAAAAGTTAGAAGGTTTTAATAAAATAAAACCACTTACAGATTACAAAATCTTATCGTTATAATTCAGAATTTAAAAGAAAAGAGTCAAAAATAATAAGACTTCTGAAATGATTACTTTTTGTTAAGATTAAACACTAATTAAACTTTAATTAATTGACAATGCTTATAGCTTACAATTTAAGTAAAAATTATAAGAAAACTAAAAACAGTACCACTTTTCTTAAATTATTGCTTAATTATTAATCATAATCTAAAACCAACATTTATAAAACTAAAAAACAAAAATAATCTTCTAAAATTATGTACTTGTGACTAATAAAGGAACTTCAAATCACATTTGTTTCAGTTCAGTCTTAAAATACAATTTCTACACATATGTAGTTGCCTTACATAATATTATACTTATAGTAACTATCGTAATAAATTTTTGAAATAATATTTTTGTCTATAAGTTCTTTCATATCTTTTTTCTTGGCATCGGTTAGTGGATTTTTCATCGTATATGCTTGCATCAAACCCATAGAAAATTCTTCTGTATTTCTTCCCGATCCTTTCTTACGCACTATAGTTTTCTTAAAATTTGTATCTGCATAGGATGTTTTATAGAAAACCACCATGGCCCAGGACTTTCTTTTTCTACACGAATCATGTTTGTGTCATGCCATTTAACCTGATTTCTGTCTTCGTCTAAGTTAAAATTATTTCCCCATTCCTCTTGCAAAGCTTTAAGATCATAAAATTTCTCATGTGTCATTTCTAGAACCTTGTAAGGCTGGCCAGTCTTTTTCGCAGTATGTATCAAAGTACTATATTGCTGTGGAGTATAAATAGGTCCCGATCTAACATGTCTTTTAATTTGTTTTCCTATAACGCTGTGCACGCTATCCCCTTCATTTTGGGAATGGCCACGAATTAAAAATTTATGTGTGATTGACTTCACATCCATCTTAAAAACAGCAATTTTTATACTACACTTAAGATGACATTCATCTCCACAAGGAGGGCGATTTTTTTCGCGATAACTTCTTTCTTTGATTTCGATATTGAAACGTAGACCTTGCCAGAATTTCTTAATTTCTTTGTAAGGTTTATTTTCCACTTTTCAGGTTTTCTTGTAATTTTTCTTCCTCTAGATATTCATTTCTTGCTGCATCATTTTGAATATCCATTCGATTAGGAACAGCAGATTCAGATGAGCTGTCTGAGTTGCAACTGGATGAACTACTAGAGCCTGATGAGGAATTACTGCTGCTAGTCGAAGAAGAAGTAGCAGAAGAGGATTTATTGGCTGAAATAATGGTGTTTGGTGATACGTAGAAATGTGGATCTGCATCAGAATCATCGATGTCACTTTCGTCACTTCGAATGGGTGAAATGAAATAATTAATTTCTTTATGTCCCGTTTTAGAAATATCGAAAGTAGTTGAGAAATTCAAATCTTCACTGATGTTGTTATTGATTGATTTGATTACAGCTTCAGCTGAGGTTGCATTTGAGATAACTGGATTAGGGAGTTGGCTGTTTTGTATTGTAGATACGAGGATAGATTTCAGGTAGGAGGATTCAGGGATAACAGGTTGTATCGAGATACTATCAACTATGTTATATTGAGTAGAGGATAAACTTTCTAATGTAATAGAATTATTAGTCGAGTCATTCAGTGGAATATTTTGTTTTATTTGATTATTATCATAGTCTTTGTTGATAGACAAATTTTCTTTATCGGTTTTATTCGCCATCTGCACAAGCAAACGTCCACTGTTCGCCATCTGAAAAAACAATTAGTTTTATACCATCAACAGTGTACTAACTCCAAAAAAATATTTTTAGCAAGAATTGTTTACTGCATTAACTTGACGTATATAATCTTAGATCCTACTATACTCCCCGAATGTATTACATGTTTTATGAACATTAATCTCCTTCGAATAGAGTCTAGCAGGACTAAATAAAATACACCATCAAAAGCGATTTAACTAGAAATTTGAAAATATTGTCATAAAAACTGCAGTAATACAAATTAAAAAAAATATATATACATACCTTCACGAATAAAAGAGTTGTAAATCGAATTATCTCGTTTCAAATTGTCGGATTAAATCACTAAAACTGTACCAACTCTAAATAATATTATTTTATTTACGGTCAAATTCGCTAAAACTGTTATAATTCGAATTATTACACTTTAGAAACGCATTGTCTCGTACGATAGCCGCAGCGTAACTGACAATGGCGCGGTTTTACCGGCAACAGACGGAGTGAATAAATTCAAGAAAACTGAATTGTTTCTCCATCTAACAGTAATTAACGAAAGGATAGTTACCTCAGTTTTAATTGTGTATAGATAATAGGTTTAGGTGCCAGAAAATGTAGTTAGGTAAAATTTCGAGATTTTCGACTTACGACAGTTTTAATCTAGGGGTGCGATATACTTTCCAGGATCACGAATGGTGTGAAACAGATATTCTCTCTCACGGAGTAAGCGGTCTAAGCCTCCATAGAACAGACAGCCTCAATCAACGGTCTTTAGGGTTAAAACGTACTGGAAGCAAAGGCAGCGCATACAATCTCCGAAACACTAGAAAAGATATACCAAAACCAACAACGCAAATAGAAAGGCCTCCTATAATTCCTGACGCAGGCTTTGGAACACTAGAAATTAAATTGGCGTACGATAATGGTACGTCTTCTGTGGCGGTGACAGTGATGAGAGCCAGAGGTTTAACTGGCATGGACATGACTGGTCTTTCTGATCCATTTTGCAGATTGGAAGTATTACCTCGAGGTAATTATTTATGGATGTCGATAATTCTCCTTTTATTTTCCTATTCCATATTTATCCTATTCTATATTTTATTTATATGTTAATGCTCCCTATTCTATATTTATCTTTCCTGACTAACTTTAAATTTTACTTATAAAAATTTTTACAATATTCATCCATAAAAATGAATATTGTGGATAATACAATCTTAAACATGTTTTTGAATATATACAAAATTATATTTTTCATATTCATTCTTACGTACGTACTAGATACACCAATGATTTGTATACCAGTGGCGTGCAATTGGAGTGGCGTTTGAGCATTTGTGGACAAAGACAGGCTGATGATGATGATGATGAAGAAGAGCTTCAACATTTTCTACCCACTTTTTGTATTTTTTTCCGGGACACATTGATGGCGTATCCGTTTATAACCTCTTGGACATTTATTGTTTATATTTATAATTATTCTATTATCGAGTGAAAATTCTTGATTGTTATTTTTGTCATCAACTTCATAGTCGTCATCAATGAAAACTATAGAACCATCTTCTTCGACTTCTTCCGTCCACCCTGGTACACATTTAATTAGTAGAATACAAATTATCAGTTTATAAAACGCCTTCATTTTTTTATGTAGTTGCGTGTAAACACCAATAAATTTATATTAGCTTTGAGCAAGCACGTTGCCGAGATATTTATTTATATATTTTAAAACTTGGAATTTCCTGCCGATAACACCTCACTTGTATTGTGTTAGAACAAACGCTATGATTTAATTATTAACAATAATACATTGTTTTTTTGAGGCCGTCGTATTGCAGAAAACGAAACGGTTGTGGTTTCTATTCCCACTCGGAAAATTTATTATTATATATTAATTATTAATATTGTCATTTTTATGTGGCGTTGAGTTCCTCCGTAATGCATGCGAGATACAGCGTGAGCGTGAAGCGTGGTAAAAATTGATCAATAATAATAATACAGAGTTAATTAATATTTATTATTCCAGAAGGCACATATTCAAATAGACTTCGAACCAAAACAGTACACAAAACTAAAAATCCAGAATTCAATGAAACTCTTCATTTCTTCGGCATAACAGAATCTGATCTGACCATTAAATGTTTAGAAATAGTAGTTTTTGACGATGACAGGTATTTTTATAATAATATTTTTAATAGTTAAAAGAAATATATAGTTATTTGAAATAAATAAATATATATGTATATAGTATATAATTTATTAATATAATAATTATTGTTATTCTATAGATATGGTTGTGACGAAATGGGATCTGCAACTGTTCCGCTCAGAGAATGTCTTAAGTCACCAGCACAATTACGTCTGGCTTTATCGGGAGCGTCTGGGTCAGAGTCCACTGGACCTAGGCTACTATTAGCGTTATGTTACAATACAAAAAAGCGGGCACTGGTGGTCACAGTTTGTAGAGGAGCCGACCTACCACCACAAGACAGCAATGGATATTCTGACCCTTTTGTTAAATTGTAAGTACGAAATAAATGCAAACATGTTTGCTGCGTAATGCAGTTTATGATTGTAGACTGGTTCTTCAATCCTGGAAATATTTATAACTAAATTATTCCCAAATTTAGGGCAGGCCCTGGCAACACAATGTGCGACATTGGGCTTCGCTACTTAGCAAACAGCATCTTTCAATTATTTTTTAAAAAGCTGTTGAGCTATACGAGTGATAAAATAGGTAGCTACATTTTTTTTTTGGCGCTGAGTTGAGTATAGGTACATGTCTGTAAAACTTCACAATATATTTCGCTTTATTGTTGCCGTGTGATCCCGGCCTAGAATAGGATCTCCTGGTACGATCATCGTAAGAGGCGACTAAAGTACGTGTGGTAGAGTCACGTCGCCAGCAATGGCAACACGCATGGGCAGACTCGACCGGATCATTACCACCCCCGGCATTTAAAACCGGCGTGAAGTAGTGGCTTTATGCCACTGCGTTTCGCATCAGGTAATGCCGGGCTCCGGCGCCCAACCCATCTTAAAGGCCGGCAACGCACCTGTAGCTTCTCTGAGGTTGCACAGGGTCGTGGGCGGCAGTAAGCACTTACCATCAGGTGACCCGCACGCTCGTTTGCCATGTCTTTCTTTTCCATTAAAAAAAATAAAATTTACCATTTCCCAAATATGTGGGGAACAGAGTGTCTTAACACTAGGTTACCTTTTTCTACCCTGCTGTGTGCGGGATACAGCGTGAAGCTGATAAAAAAAAAATATTATTCTCCAAAATTTCAGCTACGCTAAAATAACGTAGGTCTGGAGTCTCTAGGATTTTTGAGCTATTAAGACAATCAAGAAACAGCCTGCAAAAATCTATTTGGATAAAGACTGTTTTTAATTTGAAGCAATGTATATGATATTAGGTACTGCGTAATTTATTTTATAGTAACAGTTTACAGAATACATAGTTAATTAGCGTTGCCAGACGTCAAAACTCGACGACAAAATTAGATGACCCAAGCGGAACAGGCAAAGGCGCTTAAAAATCCCCCTTTTCTCTAAGGTAAAATCTGGCAACGCTGATTTGTATGGCTATTTTCAACTCATTTAGTCACGGTTTTATTTATATATTTTCAATTACAGGCATCTGGACCCAGATCCATATCACAAAAAGCATAAGACTTCCATTAAATGGCGAAACCTCAACCCGGCTTGGAACGAAGAATTCCTTTTTGAAACTCGTCCGACGGAACTTTCCCGCCAAAATTTGACATTGACAGTTTGGGACAAAGACTATGGCAAGCCCAACGACTTTCTTGGCAGTTTGGTCCTTGGTGCTAGTAGTAAAGGGCGAAGACTAAAGCATTGGATGGATTGTATAAAATTTCCCGATCATCGTCATGAGCAATGGCATTCCTTAACTGATACACAGCATTTGTAAAATTTACAATAACTAACATCAAAATAACGACAATGACACGTGTTAATAAAAGGCTATTTTTTTTTATTTACAAATACTAACTGTAAGTTGATTGCATACACATGTTGTATTATAATATGTTCTAGTTTATTTTTATTTATATAAATGTTATATTTTTATTTAGTATTTTTATATTCTATTTGTATAATTAATATACTATATAAATATTACTAAACAACAAAAATACACATAGTTATTTCGATTATTAAGAATTATTTCTAATATTTGTAGTATATATATTAGATTAAACATCATGTTGATTGTTAAAACTTATAAGTCTATAGATATAAGTTTATTAAATTTAATATTGTTCAGAACTAGTAAATAACATTAATTGTTATTATTTTTTGTTAGTAAAACCTTATATGTAATTTTAACTCATAAGAAAATGTATTTTGATAGTATAACATATTTTCATAGATATCAAAAGTTCCATATTTAATATTATATATATCTCCTGTAAAATGACAAAAAATAACAGTATTTTTGTATTAGAACATGTGCCAAATAATATTATAATATTGTTATTGTTAAAAATTTAGATTTATTAGACAACAATATTTGTATTTTAACATTATATAATATGAATATATTTTTTTCAATTTCTTTTTCCTTAATTCATCCTCTTGCTTTTGCTCTATTTCGTGTGATTATACACCAGTCAGGCCTGTAATCATAAAGCTTCTCTCGCCTTGTGTCTTTTTTATAAGTGATAAAAGAAATATCTATTAATGTATCCAAATAGAGTCTCAAATTTTCTATCTATTTAAAAACATTTCTTGTGACCCGATCTGACTGACTGACTGACTGACCGACGGACCGACCGACCGACCGACCGACCGACCGACCGACCGACCGACCGACCGACCGACCGACCGACCGACGGATCGACCGACCGACCGACCGACCGACCGACCGACCGACCGACCGACCGACCGACCGACCGACCGACCGACCGACCGACCGACCGACCGACCGACCGACCGACCGACTGACCGACCGACTACGTTGGAATTTTAACAAAATGTCCTTCAAAGTACATGAAATGTGCTGGTTACAAATTTTGTTCAAAATGTCAATATAAGAATATATTTACGATCACTGAAACATTTTTAATCTAAAAGTAGTAAATAAAAATATCAATGACAATTGATGTGCTAAAATTAGCAGAGTGCCATTTAAGACTTATTTCTGAATTGTTAATGCTTCCGTGGCACCATTGGAGAATAAAGCTCTGCATGCTAACATTATTAAAACCCAAAATAAACAGTAAGTTAGATAACGTCTTTTCGTGGCAATATTTAAAACAAAAGCCCGAGCGAACAATGAATGACCTTATTTTTGGAACTAGGAAATTTTTTTGGCAATCGATGGTTCTGTATACCTAAATTATAAGCACGTTTTATAATAAAAAAATTTAAGTATATACTTATTTTATTGAAAGTAGCAAAAAAATTAATATAGTTTAATTCGAATATTTTTGAAAAGAAAATTAGCTAAGAATACATCAAAATCCACGTAAAATATTCATTTATTTTAAGTTTTTCCTTAAAATATATTTTTGTATACTCTTACTCATTAAACTTGTTTAGACGACTTGTTTATAATTTAGTTAAGTACTTAATATGATATTGATCTTCTTAAAATAATTTACTATTAATAAGTAAATGCAAGAAAAGGGAAATTTTGGCGTTTTTGCAAAATAGCCGAATTAAACTAAAACACTATTGTAATATACATACTTATTATTCAAAATAAACTCCTCTTTATCGATTGTGTTCCTATTGTGTATTTCAAAAAATATCTGCTCTGTTCTGTTCCGTTTGATATGGCGTTCTGAGCGCGCCAGTTGAGCATAAAATCACTTCGCCAACGTCACAATGAATGGAGAACACACGAGAGAGGTTGTACGGTAAAAAAAAGATAAAATTTCAAAAAATATCATAAATCTTTCTAAATAATTATGAGCACAGATAAAGAATATTTCAGTAATCTGTCATCGGTGTTCAAACTTCAAACTTCAATTTACACAGCAAAAACTAGTTCAATTATTCAATGTCATTTGGGAACATCGTGTGAAATGCTTTATTCAATTATTTCGTTATTAATATAAGTGCAAAAAATTTATCTATGCAAACATTTTAAAAGATAACATAATATAGCTCATGTTACATTATGGCATTTCTGTGTCCTGTAAGAATAAGAAGGGGAAAAAAGAAGAAATGTAAGTTACTTCAAGCTTTTTATTGAAAACTTTGCAAGTCAATGACCTCAAACTTTCTACATAATCATAAATTAAACTAATAAATGAATCTTTTTTTACTTTAAAACTCACTCTTCATTATTAAAATATAAAAGTATCGTAAAAACTTTTGAAAATAGATTTCGAATCAGAAATATATATGTAAGGTGCATGTTGAATATTTACAAAAATATAAAGTTTATATACTAGTTATTTCACTTTTAAATGTCATAATGAATCAAATATAAAATTTTACCAAATTAATTATTCTGAGCAATTGCCATTTAATATACTATTAAAATGAAGTATGATTTTATAGTATATAATATTTTATTCTTTATTATAGCAAGTAGCGGTGATTCTGATAAAGAACTTTCTAGACCTGGTTCAGGTTTAAGTCCTGGCATGGGCCGTATTACTGGCTCAGCCAGTATTGAAACATTGGTCCGTGTTGGTATTGAAAAGGAACATGGATTGAGTCCTGATTCAAAAATGGTAGTTTTACATGATTTTGCTCCTTATGTTGATGATGAATTGGAGGTAAGTTACTTCTTTAAAGGGAATTATAGAATCCCCTTAGTTAATATTGAATTATTAAATATAAAACTTAAATATAATCTATCAGGGATGTTACAATTGTAACATGTTGAATTATAGATACAAGAACATTACTATATTGGTTTAAGTTATCAGTTTGTTGGATTTTTAGGAAATTTAATGACAAATATTATACAAGCATGTTCTCTGTTTTATGGTTTTTATTACTTTCATCCCAGAAGCTTTAACTTCAGGACAGCTAGAATAAAAAACAACTCTTATTATATCCCTGTCATATTTATCTAATAGTTAATATTCTTGCAGAGCTCTTTAACAACCTTTTATTTAACAACTTTAAATTATAATTAAAGTATTTCATTTCTTAAGTGTATAATTGTTACTGCCAATTTTTCAGGTAAAAAGGGGACAAATTGTAAATGTACTATATCGTGAAAATGATTGGGTATATGTAATTGTAACTGATTCCCGAAGAGAAGGATTCATACCACACTCATATTGTGCCCCGTGTGATCACCATGACTTAAAAAAGAAGCTCCCTAGAAGTAGATCACCAACAGATTTGGCACATCGAGATGTGTCACAGTAAGTTGTATTATGTTTACGCTGTATACCTCATATAGCAGGTACAGGAAACCCAGCATTAACACACTCCGATCCCACATTTGCGACATATTGTTTTTGACTTGTTTCCAGAGTTTGAGAATGAAAATAATTCACATACTGGGGGTATATGTAGGTAGGTAGGGGGAATTGAACCCACAACTATTACATTTACTGTTAAACCTGCCCAGAACAGCCTCAAGGATCACAGTAGGGTTTTAATTTTATGAATTTTAATATTGAACAAAATTTTCTAAAGTAATATATATTCTTATATTAATCATCTTATGTCTTAAATTTTTTAGATTATCATTGTCTGATGGTGCAACTAATGATGGACATTCAGAGTTAGGCAGTGAGGGTGAAGCGTGTCCCTTCAGCAAGGACCCTTCAGGACGATATGTTGTTCTGTATACATTCACTGCGAGAGACGAGAATGATGTTGATGTAGAAAGAGGAGAGTTTGTTACAGGTTAGTTATTTATTTTAATTTATGCTCTATCTCACATATAGCAGGTAAATCGAATCTAGTTTAAAGCAACTCCGTTCCCCACATACTACCTTAATTTTTGAGATTTAACATGTTGAGTGACAGAACTCAATGCTGTATTTTATCTTCTTATTACAGTGTGTCTAACATCCCACATGTGTGGTTGATTTCTGTGTGGATGTGGGGTCACATGTGTGGATGTGTGATCACATGTGTGGATGTAGGACTACATTTGTGGATGTGTGATAACATGTGTGGACGTGTGATCGCATGTGTGAATGTGTGATCACATGTGTGGATGTAGGACTACATTTGTGAATGTGTGATAACATGTGTGGACGTGTGATCGCATGTGTGAATGTGTGATCACATGTATGGATGTGTCATCACATGTGTGGATGTGTGGTCACATGTGTAGATGTGAAATCCTATGTGTGGATGGTCGATCACATGTGTGGATGGTCGATCACATGTGTGGATGTGTGATCACATGTGTGGATGTGTGGTCACATGTGTAGATGTGAAATCCCATGTGTGGATGTTCGATCACATGTCTGGATGTGTGATCACATGTGTGGATGTGTGATCACATGTGTGGATGTGTGATCACGTGTGTGGATGTGTGATCACATGTGTGGATATGTGATCACATGTGTGAGTGTGTGATTACATGTGTGGACATGTTATCACAACATATGTGACTGTGAGATCGCATGTGTGGATGTGTAAGATCACATGTATGGAAAATCGATATAGTATTCTTCTTTTATCAGCACTGGTATTCGAATCCGCAATGTTATATCCGTAACATAGAGAGGTTACGGATACAACATCGCTGATTACAATGCCCAACGCCGCGCCCTAACTCATTGCCTCGACACCACAGCGAAGATATGAAAATGTAAATAAATATTTAATTTCTTCGAGTGAGGATCGATCCCACAACCAATCGCGTTTACAGGCACAATTTGTGCCCCTGCGCCACGAATGGCCGCCATACTATATTGTACGGTGGAATATTTCCCAGTAGCCATTGAAGGGTTAATGTATAATGTAAATTTTCAGTTCTAAACAGAGAAGATCCAGACTGGTATTGGATTGTACGAAGTGATGGTCAAGAAGGTTTTATTCCATCTGGCTTTGTTTATCCGGCTGTTCAAGGTACGTCATTTATTTGTTATTTATATACATAAATATTTTTTTTAGTTTCATGTATCCCATATATTGCGGGGAAACTATTGTCGAAACACTCGATCCCACTACAATAGAATTGCTTTGAGTGGTGAAAAGAATGAATTATTAAAGCAGGAAGGTAAAAATAATG
Organism: Heliconius sara; assembly: GCA_917862395.2. Classification (NCBI taxonomy): domain Eukaryota; kingdom Metazoa; phylum Arthropoda; class Insecta; order Lepidoptera; family Nymphalidae; genus Heliconius; species Heliconius sara. The sequence continues at coordinate 5,658,954 of OU860781.1, forward strand.
TTAATAATTTTTTCCCAAGCAGGAATTGAACCACCCCTATACCATTTTTAGTCAAACGCTGTCTCACTGCACCATGATGGCCTTATTTTATAAATACTATTTCATTGTGATACATTTAAAAAAAGTTAATACAATAAAGCTCTACTCGTCTTTTATCATCTCGTATCTAGTGTCTGGATATTGTGTCGTTTAAGGCGTTTATTATAACTGATAGTCATCGCTTTATTCGGGCGATTGCTGTGCCGATTTCTGTAGATGATGGTGGGGATTTTCATCTCTTCTTAAACTGTTTTAATTTTTACAAAATTGTGTATTTTCTGGAAGTCGTAAATTTAGGCAACAGGCATCTGTTGCCTAAATTTACGACTTCCAGTAGTATTCACTGAAGCAGAAGCCTTGTTACCCACATCTGTACAGCCTTCGGTAGCAAATTTCACACCATGACGCCCGGGTACCCCATGGCTCCGGGGGTTAGTCGGTTTGCAAGACAAGTTAATCCTATTAAATTCCATTTTCATTAAAAGAGTTGGGAGAATTCAGATGGTGATTTCCCAAGGCACTATGGCCACACTTTTAGAAAGTATTTAGTTCGCCAAGGCTTGAGACAGCCTGAATAGGTTAGTTAACTGCCGCCTGAGACTCTGCGTTGCTAGTCTTTTAGCGCCACCCAGGGGACACGTGCAGGGTGGGTCTCAGGTCAATACCATCGTCCACCAAGTGCCATGTATAATAAAATAAATATTTATTTATGTACAACTGGTACATTCAATGTATGTATATGCGCCTGACTATAAACGCGGTGGTTGTGGGTGCGATCCCCACTCGAGGGATATATTTAAATATTTTCATTTCTTTGCTCTGCTAGATACACCGCAGCGTTGAGTTCCGCTACTCAACGGAGTGTCTTACACTGCACAAAGCATGAAGTTAAAAACAACTTCTTTTTTGTTACCAGCATCACAAGACAACAATCAAACGATGCACCCACCGCCACCGAACAACACAATGCTATCAACTAACAACAGTATGAACAACATGAGCAATATCAACAACGCACAACAAGACACAGATGGACGCTACCACGGCACCGAGCTAGTCATGCTCTACGATTATAAGGTAAATAAATGGTCTAAATGTTTTGTTTATTTGTTTGTTTTTTTTAATATATTTCATTATTTTTTGTATAGTTTCATACTGTAGCCCGCTTTTAATAGGGCAAGCGGAGGGGACCTAGTGTTAATCACATTCTGTTACCCTGTTTGCCTTTGTTACATAAGCGAAGAAATGATAATATTATTCTTTCCCCCCGAGTGAGAATCGATCCCGTAGCAGTCGCGTTTATCGTCACAAAAATATATTACTGAGTCACAACAGCCTCAAACCCTTAATATTTTTTTTACATTAACTATTTTTTACCTACCCTTATAACCTATATGATGAATACAATGTGAATCTAATAATATTTATATATATAAAACTTTCCTTCCAGGCACAGGCACCAGACGACTTGTCAGTGAAACGCGGAGAGTGGGTTTACGCGGACCTCACGCAACAGACAGTGGAGGGCTGGCTGTGGGCTCACGCGCCCAAGTCAAGAAGGTCCGGGTTCATCCCACGGCGTATGCGCGTGCGCCACATACTACTTCCCTATAGATCTGTGATGACTCGATTTTTTTCTATTTTCAATTATATTGGAAAAATGGCCTAACTAAATTGCTAATTGAAAATATATCTAGCGATCCACGCGTGGTTTCGTCCGCTTAGACTTATTATATTATAGCCAAATTATACAGAATCTTTACATTGTAGCCTATTTCGTTTCATTTTTATTGCGTGAAAGTGGATAAAAACATCCATCCTCATACTTATAACATTGATAGGATATAAAATCAGTTATTGTAAAAATAATAAGTAGCTCACAGGCTTAAATTTCGAAGATCTGAGTTCATATCCATTACATGCTACATACTACTTTCTTTAAGTACTTTTTTTACTTACATTATAATCTCAACAACACAAGGTTGTATTATTTGACTGGCATAGATTACGGTCGACGAGTTGTGGCCTCCATAAAGTTGGTTTTAGATAGTTGCGCAGATCTTATTTTAGAGGATTTTTTTTTTACTTCTGATAATTTTCTTCCCGGGGAAACAATGGACAAAAAGGTTATAAAGCCTAACAGGGCAACCACGACTCTTACACTTACTATATATAAATGAAACACAAAATCACATGTAAAAAAGAAAAGCAATTGTTATACTGTAAGAGGTCAAACAATAATGGATTTTGTATGGATTTTTATTACAAAAATACATTCATTGTTAACCCATCGCTTCCACTGACATTTTTTCGTTTTCACAATTAAACACTATATGCAGAAATTGTGTTATTTTATAGCGCAATATAAATGAGACCACCTACAAATAAAAAATATATTACTATATATTTTTTTATATTAACAATTAGGATATTAGGAAAATTAAGATGATTATATATTTTTGTATTGTATTTTATACAACAAAATATAATATAAAAAGGTTTTTTAAAATAAATCGTGTAATGTCATTGAAGTTAAGGACCATGCAAAAGTGGAGTAGATTGCGATGGAAGACAGACCCTGGCAACACCAGGATTAATTCGAACGAGGACTTAATATTACTTATGTTTAACCAATTAATGAAATTTGGGACTTCTCAAAGTGGTCTAAAAGTATATATAAATAAATAATAAATAATAACAGTTATGTATTAAATACTAATTTTAAAATTAATTTTGAAATTTAAAATTATAGCTAGTAGGGGAGCCGACGATGCTAAATCGGGATCGACTCAAGCGTCATAGAGACTAATTGGGTTGTGCGAAGCGTAGATGATAACAAGAAAAAATGTCATATAATACATATCATTTGATCGGTGGGATCAGCGACTGTAGATTTTCAAAGTCAGGTATTAATATCATCCATTTTCTATGTATTCTTAAAAATGTTAATATGTTAATGCGAATGTTTCCATGTAGATGGACCTCCATTGTACGTAAGAGTTAAAAATGAAAAGAAAAAATTGACCGAGAACGTCAAACGCGTGAAAAAAAGCTTATAATATATATAATAATAATCTTTTTTGTGAATTGGATTTGCCGCAAGCTCGCAGCCATTTTTTGAATGTGGAAAAACTATTTCGTCAATACTTAAATGCGTCAAATTAACATATATATTATTCATCTTCATGCCCTAGACGTTCTATCTCATAATCTGACGATTATCTAAAAGGACCAGACAGAATATATATTTTTAAATCGATCGTTATTAATTAAAAAGCTCAAGAAATGTAAATAAAACAGTGTATGTTTGAATTAGAATTTATAAGAAAAAAATATAAATATAAAAAATATTTTTAAGTATTTTTTTAAATTATCAATTTTATCGATGAGAGAGAGAGAGTAATAGATGAAGAAAGAATGAGAGAGAAATAGAAACACGGAGAAAGGAATATGGGAAACCCATTACTTCGGCTTGTGGAATTCTTTAGATTATATTTTTTATTGAATAATGAATGAAAAATTTAATTATTCCCTTCAAAATAAAAAAAAATGTTGAGGTAACGTTTTTTTGTACAACTTGGTAGCTTTTCCCTTTGTTTACGTTACTCTCAAATTGTAAAATTAGTGTAATATACGTGATTTAGCATGTAACTCACTCTACCTACATCTGATGCGTTCGAGAATTTCAGATTATATATATTTTTTTACTAATCTGACCTTTATCCTGGACAGACGTCCCTATATATATGGGGCTTATATTCTTAAGTACTTAAACGAGTACAAGGAATCCCCCAGTATATTAATCTGCCGCGCTTTAGTAAATCTCTAAATGCCCCGCTTCGGCTCCCCTACCATTAAATTTCAAATTTAAAATTCAAGTGTAAGAGTGTGCCTCTAAGTTAATTTGTCAATTAAGTTAGGTTAACTTAAGTTGCTTTTTGGATTTTGCCATAATATTGTTAATAGTAATATGTTTATTTTATTGTAGTGTTGTTTGTACATTAAACATTTTAAATAACTTTACTCGAACACAATGCTTATAATGAACTAATGTTTATTCTAAAAGAAAATTAAATTAAGGAATTGTGACATAATTTGAAGCAGGCATATGGTAACATTATGGATTTAAATAAGAAAGCCGATAAGAATACCATATCGGTATGGTTATTTCGATTACAGTTATATTAGATTCTTAAGATTTTCCTTCAGTAATTTGCTACTTCATCTAATTTTGTCGACTCTGCCAGACAAAATTAAAAACCTAGCTATGACAAGACTCATTTAGAGGCCAGTCGTGGGGCAGGGGCACAAAGTGTGACTGTAAAACCGACTGGTTGAGAGTTCGATCCCCACTCGAGGACATGAAATATTTATTTAAATGTATATTTCCATTTCTTCGCTCTGATGTCGAGGCAAAGCGCGGCGTTGAGTTCTGCCATTCAACACGCAATGCCTCCAAAATTCGACATAGTGGCCAACGGAGTGTCCTAACACTAGGTTCTATCTGCCTTCACTGCTGTGAGCGTGATACAGCGTGAAGCTTTATATAGTGGATCCGTTTACAGTTACAAATAGTTTTATTTTGGTTACGCAGCTTTCCATAACATACCTTTTTTAATTCGAAGTCACTTGTACTTAAATGTACAATTAGTCGTAAGCCTTCTTTAGTTTTTTAAGTTACGTTTAATCCTAAAGGTTTTGATCTGAAAAAAGCATTTATGTGAATTGTCCGTCCAAATTGACTGATATATTATTTTGGTACTATCAAGGGGCCATCTTTACGGACACGTAAAATAAAAAGAAATTGCAAAGCGATTAATCTTAAATATAGTTTATTTAGTTAATTATTAAAATATTTTTGATAAATGATTTTTATAATGTATAATCTATATAAGTGAATATAGAACTAAGTGCTTCCTTTTATATTCTTGCCAAATTCTTTGATTTTATAATATAAGCATGTATAAATTAATACAAACTTCTTTTATTATATACTTTCATAATATTTTTCTCCGAACAAAGATATTAATTCAAAAGAATCATGAAATTTTTGTAACAAGAGAAAAGTGAAAGTTTTGTGTATTATGTACTTATATATTTTTGTATGGATGGCCTCAAGAGTAATTTTAAAATAAATAAAAAAAATTGTACAGTTCTGCCTTTTATTTGTTTAGCTAATAAATAATAAATATTAATCCAAAAGTAGGTCTTTCTTCCTCTTCTTGGCTTCTTGTTTTAAATCATCCTTTACCTTCCACTCGTCATACTGTTGCTCAACTCTTTTTATATCTTGTTCAGTAACTGTTATTTGCAATTGTAATTCGATTTGCTCACTCCTTATGAACTTTAAAGCATCAATCTTTTGTCTCAGAAATGGTCCCTGCTGACTTTCCAGTAGGTTTCTATAGTCAGTTAATTTCTTCTGACGCAAATCTTCACAATGCATCTCGGTCAGCTTGCGCAGGGATTCCTTACGTGACAGTTTGTGAAAGGATCTATAAAATTAAAATAGTTTTAAATTATTGATTTAAATGTAGTGAGAATAATACATTTAATGGCGCAGGGGCACAAGCGTGCGACGGTAAACGCGACTATAGTGGATTCGATTCCCACTCATGTGAATAAAATATTTAATATGTTCATTTCTTCGCCTTAGTAACAAGGCGTAGCATTGAATTCCACCATTCAACTCGCAATGCCCCGAAAATTGGGTGGGAAGTGGAGAATGGGAGTATTTTGATTGGAATCAAGTCCCTTAACACTAGCTTCCCTCTACACACCCCATTCATTCACATTCTATGCGGAATACAGCGTGAAACTAAAAACAAAAAAATCAACAGACAAGGCCGTCGCGGCACAGTGTCCAAGTGTGAACGTCACCAGAACCTTGAACAGAACCAGAACCCAAAACAGTGCAATGTTGAGTTTCACCACTTGGCATACTATATATGTTCTCTCTCTTTAGTTTTTACTTACTCAGGATGCGCTTTGTACTCTATATTGAGTTTCTCTAGAAGCCATTCAAACTTCTTGTAATCATACTGCCTCAGAAATTTTAATAGTTTTTTTCTTTTATCTATTAATTCTTGAACAGTTTGCTGTAAATAAAAAAATATATACTCGAAAAACAACATAAATTCCATATAAAGAAACTTATGTTGTTATAGAGTTCATTACAGACTAGCTAATAAAAAAATAAAAAGTAAGAATAAAAAAAATGAATGCACACACAAATGTCTAACTATGTGTGATTGTAGTTTTGATTTCTACTTGAACTCAGCTGTGATAAGACAAAGTATAGTGTTAGGTTCTGCTATTCAACATGTAATGTCTAGAAAATTTACTTACAATTATGAATATAATATACTCTGCTTACATTGCAAAATCAAATTTTGAAAACTTAGAAAGTTTTTTATTCTAATTATTACTAGGGAGATTTTAGTATGGAGGCGGGGGAGTCTAGGGTTTGCTTATTTTTGATGAAATGGGGGGTGGGGGGTATTAAAATAAACCACGAAACATGGGTTTAATGAAATATTTTTAAGAGGATTGCTTATTTTTGATGACATGGGGGAGGGAAGGGGTCAATAATTGCTAAAAATCTGCTTACGTAATACTAGAACGGCCTTTTACCAAAAAGGTAAACTGTATAAATATAGTCAGATTTGATATTTTAGAGAGTTTGTTGTTAAATTGAGTTATTTATATTATATAGAAGTTACATCTTACTTATATGACAGTGCATATACAGTGCCACAATGGCATTGAAATATCAGAGTAAAATAACTAAGCAATTTTATAAGTACCTTTGCCTTTACATTTCTGGGGTGATTTTCCATAGTATCCTGAAGACAGCGAATGTGTGCAGTTATTCTCGCAACTGAAATTAATGTAAAAACACAGATTATATTTTTTAACTATACTGTATTGTATATATACTTGGGGCAAAGTGCGGTGTTGAGTTCCGCCACTCAACATGCTATGCCTTTAGAACTCATGTGTCCAATGAAATACTTTTAAGTATAAATTTCAAATTTTGTAAAATTGGGGCCAATTTAAAAAAAATCCATACAAACTTTCAATGCCTATTTCATCCCTTTAGAGTTAAACTTTTTCAAAATCCCTTCTTAGTGGATGTCCAGGTTATAAAAATAAACATCTGCCCAAATTTCATGATTTCTACCATCAGCAGTTACGGCTGTGCATGTGTCTTAACTCAGTCAGCCAGGTACATGTCCTTTTATATATATAGAATATTACAAAAAATAAAGTCTATAAACTTATAACATTAAGAAGAACAGTATCAATTTATTTCGATCTATTTAATAAAATATGCACATTACAAATGCATTTATAAATTTGAAATATTAAACTACTTATTATTATTATTAAAAGTTTAATCAGCTTAAATCGAAAAAATTGTTTACTCACTCCTTGTTTCAGCTGTATTGCTGTCATATTGATGTCTCCTTACTCTGTCCATTAATTCTTGTTTTACAAGAGCATTATATTCTTTCTTTCCTAGATGTTCTACTGAAAAAATCCTTTTAACAGACTCCGGTGCACTAAAATCAATTTCAGCCAATGAAATTTATATTCAAGAAATTTCTGTATATTACCTAATAACCTAAAAAAATTATGCAAAAAAAACAATGTAGAAATACGTACTCTTTTATTTCCTCACTTAAAGTATATTCTAAAGGCATCGATTTAGCAGGTATTTTAGGCAAGCCCTCTAAATCACCAGATTTTTCAGGTTTATACGCAGGGACATATTCAGGTTTCGTCCATTTTATATTTACTAAGGGTTTCACCAATTGTTGTACATTACGAGTTTGTATTATTGTAGATGTTATGCTACGTAACATTGTAATAACAAGAAAACAGTTGAACTTTATTATTTTTTTATATTTCTACAGCGCAAAGAGAGATCTCATGTGTTTTGACTTTTGACGTTTTATATTTGAAGTTCGGTTTTGACTTTTAGCGAATAGTGCTACCATTTTCATAAAGGTAATAATCTCCTGCCTAATCGCTTCATTATTTGTTTTAAAACTGATTTTATTGTAGCAGCATTTTTCATTATTTGGTAAAAAAAATTAATTGTCGTCAACTAACTGAAAACTGATTTTGTCACGAGGCACAAGAGATTCAGTATAGTACATTATTCTGTTATGAACTATAAGAGAGCTTATATTTTATATTTCGTATTGTTTTATATTTTAATTAGTTTCACGTTATATTTCATATAAAAGGATAGATAAATAAAATCTTCCCATAGGTGGGGGTCGAATCCACAACCGTGTTACAGTCACACGCTTATAGCACAGGTGTGCTGCGACGGCCTGATTTATATTTTTTATCTTATGTGTGTAAAGAATGATTTAATTAGTCAACACTCAGAATATTCTTAATTGAATCATAATACAAAAAATATTTAGTAATAGATTGTACCAGAACTCTCTATGTATTTTTATGTGGTAACTTCTTCTGTTGGTCTTTAAAGAGGTAGCTTAACTGATTTGATCAATATTTTTAAACTGTTAATTATATTTTATCTATATTATCCAGACCATAGTTCATGGTCCCTTCTGAACTGGCGAAGTAAATTGTTCTTCACTAACACACCTTACACACCGAAGAAGGAAATAAAAACAATATAATACAATATCATAATGAAATAAAATACCTTAAAATATATTTGTAACCACTCTTTATTATTGCTTTCAGATTATAAAACGTCAAACTTGTTAAACCATTATAATCTTACAGCTGATTTTGTACTAAATGTACCACTCCACAGGACTGAACTTACTTTAAGTTAAACTTTAATGATACTAGAATAGAAACGAATGTTTTGCAATGTATATATAATATTTAATATATGAAATAAATTTAAAAATGACATGAATAGCTAAACCACTGTTATTTTTTATCTATTAATTAATAATATAATAAAGGGTATTTCTCTCTAACCATAAGTAATATTTTTTTGGGAATCCTAGTAAACGTTATTATATAAATAAATTTAGCGTATTTTCTCAAAAACTGTCATCTGACGTTAAATAGAATTATTTTTAGTTAAAAGTAATTAAACTATACGACGGAGAAGTTAAAACATTCCAGAAACACATTTTTTTGACTATGCACTTATATGGAATGTATCAAACACAGAAGACAATCTTATTACTATTATAATGATTATTCACTAATGCTGTACAGTCATATCATAATTAGAAAAAAAATTACATACATAAGTAAAAATATCCATTTTTATGTGATAACTACTAATAAATACATTTTGCCAGTACATTTATACTTAAAAAATAATTCACATTAAGGAATGCCAACATTTGTACCTCTGCCATGGAGCTAAGAAGGATATAAGAACAATACTGTATCAGCTTTGATTACAAAGTTATTTAGTAGTTTCGGGTAATTTGTTGTTTATATTGTTCTAGTATAATGTCGGTTTGGACAGGCTAAATCAAAAATCTGTCTTGTCTTGTATAAGTTTTACTTAGACTCAGCCAACCCTACCTTCTTATGGATCAACAAATAAAACAAATAGAACATCACGGTAGAGATACTCAACAAAACAAAAAACTTCTTCTCTGACATTTCAATGTAATATAAAAATGTACATAATATGTAATACTGGACTTTAATTAGCTACACACATATTAATTTATACCTACACAGGCTAAATACAAAAATGTCTTTCATGAATATAGTATAATAATATAAAATATGAACTCTTGAAATTAAATAGTATCTTTAAAAATGTAATTAACTATGATTATTTTAGTAAAGTATATGTAGAAAAAAATTAACACATTGCCAAGAAATAAGTACAGTCGGAAATATAAGTGCTTTTTTAGTGTTTTTTGTGTTAACCAATTAAAGTTTGGCACATTCTAAAATGTCTATAAATTATCGTTTATATTATTAAAAAGGTTTTTAAAATCCACATTCTAACATTAGACTATATAAAACACACATTACGTCATAGAGAAATCGCTAAGAAATCAGTTAAGTGCAAATATTATTGAAAGTTGAAGTTTAATTTGTGAAATCATTTCAGATATATATTTAAATTCTCAGTACTAAAATTGATAAAATATAATAATAAAACACATATATATACAAAATTGGTACAGGGAAGTACTTTTACGGTGTTAAGAATATATATATGATGAAATAATAGTTATTTAGTGTTATTATGGTAACATTTAGAAATTATAAAACAGACAAAATTACAAATGTTTTAGCTAACTAAAATAAATCAAAGGAAAATTATAAGCACCGTTGCTTAATAAATTGAAATTAATTTAATTTAAATACACATTTGAGCTTTAAAAGTTAAACATCTACTCTAATACACTACAATAAATGTATTATACAATTAGGGGCAAGATATAAAACTCGTCGTGCGATAGCTGGTAATATTTATAAGCTACTACTTATTACATATATTTGACTAAAATATATATTTACTTTACAATAAAATAAATTTAAAACATTATTGTAATAATATATAAGACTACAAAGGAGACTGAAACGACCCCGGAAAATAAAGAGATAAAAATGGTTTAATTTAATAGATCAATTTGAGAAATGAGTTATTAGAGTTTTGGTGAAAGGTTATCGCACAATTATATAAAAAAAAAACATACAAAAAACATAACAATTACATAAATTATTAGACAAGATGTCAATGTCAATCAGCTGTCACATCTGACATTTAAAATATATTAGATTTGAATTGGTTCAAAATGGATTTATTTATAGTGTAATCATATGGACTAATAAGTTACAATTTTTTTAGATCATATTTCAATTCTTTACATTTGGGCCTTAATGTTTCAGTCTCTTCCATATTTAAAAATGTTCAACAAATGAAGCTGAAAATAATGTTGTTCACAACAAAATTATGAAGATGCAATGTTTGGTGTAGAAGAATTTATATATATTTTTATGTTTGATTATTTTTTATTGAAATCTAATAATACATTTAATTTTTGAAAGTTTTTTTCTGGCTCTACTCTTAGTGACACTCACAAAAAAACCAATGCTCAATATATAGAGTAATATTTTAATAGTTTGTTTATAACTAAACTTGATCTAGCAGCATCAATGAGGATAATGCATTGCTTAAAATATCACAAAACATTGTCATTAAAAGTATAATAAATATATTTTTAATTTTTCTTTACTTTATAGCGTGTCACTTAAATATTTACAAAAAAAAAACAATTTTTTTATTAAATTATATACTTACTTCTATATGAATTTTAATGTTTTAATTTCGACATAAAATTTTAGCACATATTACATTAGGACGTATCGAGGGATTGAATTAATCAATGTAATTAATATTTGATTTTATGTTAAACCCTGATTTTAAATATAATTAGAGAAGAAAATTTGAAAAATTATTATTATTTATTAATAAGCAATAATCTACTTATGTAAGGCATATCTTACACGAGACAACACTCGCTATGGTAACTACGATGTAATAATAAGCATTGAAAATCAGTTCAATTCTATATTAAATATTGTTTTTGTTTACCACATTGTTGTGAAAAATTAGCCTCGAATCTTAAATTATTAATTATTTTCGAATTATATAAAATTTGGTTTATATATATATAATTTAATATCCATATGGTTTGCCGTGTTACAGAGAAAATTAATTTCAAATAAAAATAATATAATATTTAAATTAAATGACGCTCGGAGAATGACTAACAAATGTCCCTCGTTTATTTTGATTTCCTTATAGAAGTAGGTAAACAAAAACTTTATTTTAAATTCAAATTATATATTGAAAAATGAAGTGTAGTATCTAATCTATAAAAATATATAAATAAAACAGAAAGAACAAAAAATTTCAACAACAAAACTATTTGAAATAAAACAAAATAACAGACTTTGTATAAAAAAATAAAATACATACACATGTAAACAAGGAGACGATTACGGGTTCAATTCCCACTAAGTAGGAGACAAAGCGCTGTTGAGTGCCGCCACTCAACACGTAATATCTCAAAAAATGAGTGGCCTAACATTAGGTTCCCTCAGCTTATCCTGCTAAAAAATAATTTAAAACAAAAAAGAAACGTTTTTAAATAGTACACTTCATTTTTCAATGGCCATAGAGCTCATAACTATAGAAATAAATTTCATCTTAAAACTAATAAATAATGATGAATTAAGTTAAGGCATTCCCACACGCACGTATCGTTCGTAGAGTAAACGTTTAACTTTCACAACTGTTCGTGTGATACGCCTCTATGGCGGACACGGCGGGTCAGATAACTGCGCTGTTGATCGAAAAAAAAAATGTGTTAATTAAAACATAACAAATTGAGACCAGTCGTGGCGCAGGGGCACAAGAGTGCAGCTATAAACGTAGCAGGTTGTCGGTTCGATGTCCACTCGGGGAAATGAAATATTTAATATCTTTTGGGAGTGGAGTTAAGTTCCGCCACTGAATATGCAATACCTCCAGAATAAGGCTTGCAGCTTCAAGTTGTGTATTTTATGAGCTTTTAATTTCGTATTTGTTTTCAAACGTGGTTTAATCGCGAGTATTGTTAGCAATAACTCAAGGAAATATATTTAGTCGTTTATATTTTATTCTGATGTACAAGCTATATTACTGTAAAGTATCCGAATACACTTGAAAGTAGAACAAACATCCACACAAACTTTTACATTTATAATATTACTAGGATAGTAAGATTTCAGCGTTACCTAGACCGCCGTCAGTCCAGCGTATATAAATCCTAATCCTTCTTTTTGCCCTTCTTTTTGACCATCCGTTTGCTGTAATTCTGCGCCAGCGCATTCACTATGGACACTACGAAGTATAATACCATAACTAATATGAACTTTTCCAGTAAAGTCGATAAAATAGATCTTTTACTCTCCGTTGGTACATTTTTATGCAAATATGCCTTTTGGTTCTCGAGGAATTCCAGCAACGGTTTCTCCAATTGTGGTCCTATATAGGGTATTTTGCCGACCCAAGAAAGCGTTTGCCTGTAAAAAAAAAATTACCAATTTTATGAGTAAATTTAACGTAATTCGTGTAAATAATTTTTAAATACTCTAGTATTGTATATATTATTAAAATCTTGTTACAAATATTCAACATTTTCATGTTAGCTTACATTACTAGTGGTCAGAAAAAAATATTTTAATTTACTTCTATGACATCGCATCATCACAACATCAAATTTTTTTTTTTTTTTTTATGGAAAAGGACAAGGCAAACGAGCGTTCGGGTCACCTGATGGTAAATGATTACCGCCGCCCACGGCCCTGTGCAACACCAGAGGAGCTACAGGTGCGTTGCCGGCCTTTAAGGTGGAGATAGACGCGCTTTTTGAAGGTACCCATGTCATATCGACCTGGAAACACTGCCGCGGGTAGGCCATTCCACAGTTCTGTGGCGCGTGGAAGGAAGTTCCTACGAAACCGCACAGTAGTAGATTGCCACGTATCCAGGTGGTGTGGATGATATTTTAACTTGTGACGTACTGTGCGGTTAGAAAATTCGGCGGCAGGTAACAGGTCAAACAGTTCTTCAGAACACTCCCCATGATAAATGCGGTAGAGAACGCACAGCGAGGAGACGTCTCTACGCAAAGCCAAAGTGTCAAGCCTTTCACAGATCATTGGGTCCCCAATGATTCGAATGGATCTCCGTTGTATGCGATCAAATGGTTCAAGCTGATACTGGGGTGCACCGGCCCAGAGATGAGAACAGTACTCCATATGAGGCCGAACCTGGGCCCTATATAGGGCCAATCGGTGTTTTGGCGTGAAGTACCGTCTCGCTCTGTTGATGACCCCCAGTTTCTTCGAGGCCAACTTGGCCTTGCTTTCCAGATGATCGCGATACTGGCAGTCACTCGAAACATTAAGGCCCAATATACTGATACTGGGCGCGGCTGTAAGGGGAGTGTTTTGAAAGAGTGGTGATACGATAAATGGGTTTTTTTTTTGTGGTTAACGCGCAAACTTGTGTCTTCAGGGGGTTAAACTGAACTAAGTTCCTTTCACCCCATGAGGAAACATTGTCGAGGGACGCCTCAACAGAAGACACAAGTTTATTTCGGCACTGTTCAGCGTTTTCCCGAGAAAGACTTGCTCGGCCGGAGTAAACAGCGTCCACCGTGCTATCATCTGCATAGCAATGAATACTAGAATCATCTAACATGTCATTGATATGCAGAAGAAACAGCGTAGGGGACAGCACGCAGCCTTGGGGAACACCAGCGTTCACGGGCATATGGTTGGAGCAAAAACCGTCGACAGCGACCCTGATGCTGCGCCCAGTGAGAAAGCTGGCGATCCACTTGCATAAATTCTCGGGAAGCCCATAGGATGGAAGTTTGGCCAGGAGCGTCCCATGCCACACTCGATCAAAGGCCTTCGCCATGTCCAAACTAACTGCCAGGCCCTCTCCCTTGCTTTCAATAGCCGCAGCCCAACGGTGGGTTAGGTAAACTAGAAGATCACCGGTTGAGCGACCATGGCGGAAGCCATATTGTCGGTCGTTAATCAATCGGTGATCCTCTAGATAAACCAAGAGCTGGCTATTAATAATGCTCTCCATGACTTTTGAGAGCAGGGAGGTGATAGCAATAGGCCTGTAGTTAGATGGATCGGACCCATCGCCTTTCTTTGGGATCGGGTGGATAAGAGCGCTCTTCCATGAGTCTGGGACTACGCCGACTGAGTAGGAGTGCCGAAACAAACGCGTTAGCACCGGTGTCAGCTCAGGAGCACAAGAACGGAGCACTAAGGGAGAGATGCCATCTGGCCCGCTCGACTTGTGGATGTCCAAAGAGGACAGAGCTCGCCTAACAGCGGTTTGGTTAAACTTAACCTCAGGCATTGAGCTCTGGCACCGCGGGATGGTCGGCGGCGTTGTTCCTTGGTCATCCAAAGTCGAGTTTGAGGCAAAGAGAGCGCCCAGGAGATCGGCTTTCTCCTTTGCCGTATGGACCAAGATGTCATTTCCCGTGCGTAATGGCGGAAGCGAAGGCTGGCTAAAGTTGCCAAGTGCCGCCTTTGAGAGCGCCCAGAACTGATGAGTTCCGGACGGGTAGCTCCCAAGCTTCTCGCCAATTTTGGCGATATGCTCGGACCTTGCTCTGGCAATTTGCCGCTTAAAGAACCTAGAGGCTCGGTTGTACTTTCTTTTTGAGGTTTTCACCTCCGGATCCTTAGTAGCCAGTGCCTCAACCCAGATTTGATATGCCTCGCGTTTGCTAGAGGCAGCAAGCTTACAAGACGTATCAAACCAAGGCTGTGATTTGCCACCGATTGGCACTACAGTGCTAGGAATATAAAGTTCCATGCCCTGTAGAACCACGTCGGCAACGGCAGCGGCACAGGTACTAGGATCATCAGAAGAGAAGCAAACCGGCCCCCAGGGATAAGATGAGTAAAAAGTACGCATCCCATCCCAATCTGCTGACTTGTAGTGCCAGACGCGACGAGTTGCGGGTGATCTGCAGCTGCCGCGCTTAATGGGCACAACACTCCGTACCAGACAGTGGTCAGAAGACCCCAAAGGGGCATCGACGACAACCTGGTACTGTTCCGGATGTGAAGTCAGATATTGAAATATTGAAATATTGAACATATTTTTTAAGATATGGAACAACAATATTTTATAAAATACTAATACACTAGTTTCTACCTGCGGTTTCGTCTGCATATTAAAATGGAAATAACTAAGAGTTGCACATGACATTCTAGTTCACAGTGCCTGCCTAAGGTAGACCACAAATCCATAATCCAACACTAAAATATTTTTTCTATACAAAACAGCAGTTCCTGAGATTAGCACATTCAATCTACATGTTTTGAATTATAATAATAGTAAAGATGTATGTAACAAGCTACACTCACCCAACTAACTTCTCATTGAACGCTACAATTACAAACATTTTCTGTATATGCATTTTGATCACAGCCTTGCCCAAGAGTGTAGCCCCGAAGAAAGTCCAGAAGGGCACTAAGAAGTGTCCACAAGTAAGTCCGGCTAAATCGAACAATGGGTTGGGTATAGAGGCACAGGCTAATATACCCATAAACCCAACTTTTTGTACTAGCTTTTGGACCATCACTTTTGCCCTGTAATTATATTATTTTATTATATATATATATGCTTTCTTTATAAATGCTCTATTGAAAATAATTATGAGAGTTTTTTCTATGGTTTGGTAGATTTCATAACAGCATTTATTGATATAGAGTATTTTCTTATTTGGTTAATAAATTTAAAAAATTATAATGTTTTTTCTTTATTAACTCTATATTCCGTCATTAATTACGCATTTTAGCTCCATCACTCATCACTCATTACTGCAATTCGGGCGAAAGACAGTGTTTTGACACTAGGATTATCCATATACTATGCTATATATAGTAAAGCTTGAACTGAAAATTATTAAGTTCCATATGAATAACAACCTACCTGCCAGTTCTAGAATCATCTTTCTCACTCAACTCGGCCACCTCCCCTCCGGAGAGGCGCGCCGCCCTCGCCATAAAATATGGTGGAAGTTCCCCCAAGGCGGTTCCCATACCCCACATCATGGATTCTATACGCACTTTTGCCATTATGTTCCATATTGACACTGCGTATTTTGGATCAACTTCTGTTGGACAGATTATACTGAAAAAAATAACAAATTTACATATTAATAACATAAAATAAAAGATTTTGGCCTGGGAAGAACTAGTTATTTTTCTATGCCTTTAAAAAAACTAATATTAAATTTTCTTATAAAGTAAGTAACAAACAGAAGCTCAATAGCTTCTGTATATAAAATTTATTTGTTAAAACATAGAAACAATGTTTAAGAAACATACAATGAAAAAAATAATAAAAGGTCAGGGAGAACCACTAGTTAGACACTTCTAATATATGTACATATCTAATAAGGTTTTAATTATGTTAATAAAAATCAATCGCTTGTAAAATTTTGTTGTTCTAAAATGTCACTAAAATCCAAAATATTATTTATATAGTATTTTTGTAACATTTAACAAATGAAATTTTATATTTATTTTATTTTGCAAAATTAAATTATTCTTACAATGTTTCTCCTTCATAATTCGGGATTCAAAAGAACACGTAGATGCCCCTTAGAGAATATACAAATGTTTTACTGTGACGCATCAGCCGGGAACCATCTCTGCGTAACCACAGGCAATTGCCCAGAGATGGTCGCCGATTAATATTATTATTATATAATTCTTTTATGTGCATTATTGCATGTAAATATATTATAAAAAAATTAATAAATAGTGAATTATATAAATATCACAAGGATATAAATGTATAAAAAAAATTGCCTTCGAAATACCTACAATATTTCTCCTTATAGCATTACTTGTTTTTCATACATTGTCAAAATTATACTATGACATATTTCAAAAACACTATGAAATGTATATTTAATGTACTATATACACTAGCAATAAATAATAATATGTAAAATACATATTTAATTATAACTAAGTCAATAAAACTGAATTTTACATTCCTTAAAAAAAAAATAAAGGCCAGTCGTGGCGCAGGCGCCCAATTCTGTAACTGTAAACGAGAGACGTGGTTTCGATTCCCACTCAAGGAAATGATATATTTACATTACAGTACATTACATTTACATTTTGAATTCTTCGCTCTGGTGTCGAGACAAAGTCGGCGTGGAGTGAAGTTTCACCATCCAACATACAATTCCCCCATAATCCAGCAGAAAGTGGGGAGCGGAGTGTCTCAACACTAGGTTCCCTCTGCTTATCCTGCTACAAGCGGGATGTAGCGTGAAACTGAGGAAAAAATAGAAAATACTTACTCAGTAGGATAAGGAGGAGATGGAAAGTTCAATCCACCGCATTCGTACGCGGCTAACGTAACGCGCGCTATATGCGGCCCCAAGTACAATAGGAATGTATGTAGGCCAGTGCCGAGGCCCACTGAACTGCAGACACCCAGCATGACCCACCAGCCCCACCACGCCAGGGTCAATACTACATCCTAGAATATTAATTTAATAATTATTTAAAATGGCAATTTGTCCATCAATGTATGGTAGGTCGTCGTGGCTCAGAGGCGCAAGCGTGTGACTGCAAGCGCGACGGTTGTGAGTTCCATTATAACTTAGAGGAATTAATATTTATTATTTTCTTTTACTGATTCTTATAAAAAAACAAAGCGCTGTGTTGAGTACTGCCACTCAACACGCATTGCCTCAAAAATTCAGCGAAAAATGGCGTACAGAAGTAATTTAATAGGGAATGGAGATTCAAATGTTCATCTTATCTATCCTGCTATATGAAGGCAATAGCATAAAGCTAAAAAAAACAATGGTAGATGTTAACTAAAAGCAGATCACAAAGATTTAGTTAGAAAGAAATACACTTACAGGGGTTGGTTTGCGACTATTATATATAAATTCTAATAACTGATAAAATGTACGTCAAAACATTAATAGAGGAATATAATTATAATGTAACACGCATTATATGTGCCCATAATAAGAATGTAAATGTATAAACTTCACCAGACTCTCTTCTCCCTAAAACACAGGTTTGTTCCTAGCTTTGGCGGTACCACCCTATTTTGTGTAACATATACAACCCTCTTTCCTATAACGTTTTATTGTCTCTGTAGTTACTTTCTTTGAGGAAACAAAGATTATTGTTATTAAATAATCCATTATTCCGAGGCCTAACAAATTGCAGACACCCAGCTTGACTCATCGATCTCAATACGCCGGGGTTAATACTACGTTTCAGGATATTGATTTTATATTTAAAAGATTTCATCAGAGGTCAGAGATCAATGATCAGAAAATAAACAATTTTTTTTATTTTTATTTTATTTTCATCAAAGGTGTAGTGGAAGGTGACTAAGCGTTGATTTATTACGAACATCGTGAGTTATAGCACGTTAATATGGTTTATTTGGATAATATGGATATGGATTTGGATTCTGTGTTTGGTTTTTCAATTTCATTCCAATGGCAATGTTATTCGAGAGAACACCACTATGAATACTAATAACCGATTTTTGAAAGTATGAGCAAGAAAGATCACATTAGCAACTAATTCAACACCAGAGAAATATAATTTAAATAAAATAAGAAAGTATGCAGTCCACTATTTATAGTACCACACAAGCCTCACAGTGTGAGAATTTATACTACAAAAAAATGGCAAAAATTAATTTAATATTTCATTAATAGTATATTGCAAAACAAAAACATATTAGCATATTTTATCTCCATATAAAAAAAAATAATATACTTGAAAAAACACCAAAAAACAAAAGAAGCAAAGATAATTATTTGTTAACAAATAATATTGAGACAAACTTATTAGAAATTGGAATGTCACTGCCACGATTTATGGTAAAGTAAAAATAAATAAAAAGTAACTCTCGAAGTTCAAATCCACGGCCTCTATAATAGAGAAAGTATTTCAATAAAAAATGCGAGACTTTTGCCAACAAATGCTATTGGAATTATTATTTAACAAATTGCTTAGAAAATTTTAATGACATTGATTGTAGTTTTTTACAGTTCAAATTGAATCTTATGTTTCTTTCAAATTATACGAGTGGGAAAGAAACATTTTATGATATTTTTCAGACTATCGTTTATCATATTTATATTTTTATTTCCTCGCTCTGGTGTCGAGGCGAAGTGCGGCGTTGAGTTCCGCCACTCAACACACAATGCTTCCACAATTCCGCTGAAAATAGGGAAACAGTGTCTTAACACTTCCCTCTGCCTACACGGATGTGTGCGGGATGCAGCGTGAAGCTGATTTATTTATTTTATTTAATAATTTTATAATTCAATATACCTGTACATATGGTTGGTGTGGACCGTTAATAAAATATAAAACACCCGTAGCGGTGATAACGGAAAGCAGCGCTAACGCGAGTGCCTTGTATGCTAATAACCTAGAATAAAATAAATTAATTTTAAAATTGTTATTAAGTCTATGTATAGATATTTTTATGACACGTTGACTGTAAACGTACCTTTTGAGTCCTGTGGAACTTAATATTATAAGTTCCCGAATAAAGTATTCTATAGTTGTAAAAGGCTTCCGCCAAAGAACGAGACTGTCTGGATCCATTGGTATTATTTTAGTTCTGGAAAACAAGAGAAACAACGATTTAATAATAATATACTTTTATTATTTTTCTTTATCATGTAGCCATTTTATCACAGTTACAACAAATTAACACAATACCATATTATTTTATATTTTTTGTATCTACTATGAAGGAACGGAGTGTCGTAACACTAGGTTCCTTCTGCCTACCCTGCTGTTCGCGAAATAAAGCGTGAAGCTGTTATTTTTTTTGTACTATTCATTATTACAATCGATATTTGACTAATTGATATTTAAATCATAAGTACATATGTTTAATATAATGTTCCATGATTGTTTCCATTTACCCATTTCACTAGTAAGTTATTTCTAGTTGTGAATACTCTTTAGTCAAGCGTGATTAGTCCCCTTTTGGGTCGATGCTCTATTTGATAATCAACTAAATTAACGAGTTCCTTTAAGAGGGCTTCCTATCGACAGTTTCACAAGGGCACAGTTTAAATGTACTAAAAATGAAAGTGGTAAAAAAATAATAATTTTCATTAATAAACAATAATAGTAGGCAACAATTCATACGATTTGTTACATTCTTCAATAACAAATAAGTATGTAAAAATGAAATCCATGTATCTAATGTGTATCCACTAGATATTGCTATTCGGGACCTGTGAAACCAAACATTTTAGCTTGTTTGGTAGATAAGGCTATCCAGGACTTTATCAGCCAGTGGTGAATCTGGCCCTAATACATCTGTTATATTCATTATTGTAGAAAATACATTCTTTTATTTGCTTTTTAAAATCTTCTTTATATATTAAAACAAATTTTAAATATATTGAAACATTTCTATAATATTATTGGCTTATTGGTGCTGTGTATCTACAATAAGCAATTACTTATTAGTTGCTTATTTAGAAAACGTATAAAAATTGAACGTAGCGGGACTCGAACCCGCGCCTCCTGCAAACCGACCAGGCCCAGGAAACCTGGTTACGTTTTCTAAATAAGTATTTTTTTTTCCTAAGTGTGGAATAACACTTTAAAAGTGTTTAAAAATAAAATACTTATTAGTTATTTAGAAGAGCATATATCAGAACACAATGTCGCCTCGGCTTTGGCAGTCAATGCAAGATGCAGTGCTGATTAATATAATGTTCATATAATATATTTCTTATCAGATCATAAACGAGTAACATGCCAAATATATATATATATATATATATATATATATATATATATATATATATATATATATATATATATATATATATATATATATATATATATAGTAAATGTCAATAAATACTAGCGCCCACTCGATATAATTTCACATTCACTCATTTTTCATAATTTTGAGAAAGTGCAAGCGCTGTATGTAAGGAAGAAATCGGGCAAGGGCGCCCCCCGTGGGACTCGAGCCTACGCTTGCGACCGTAAACGGAGCATTGAATTATTTTATTTATACATTTTCTCAATTTACATGCTGTAAAAGCCAAAGCTTATCTTCATAAAATTTCTTTGATGACTTTGATGATAGATTAATTTTCGCTCGTAAGTTTCAATATGTTCGTCGAAAAGAAAATCTTGCAATATCACCTTGCAATTTTAAATTATTTTTTGTCACAAAATGTCTTATTGTAATTTATTTATAAAGGATAGATATGTTTTTGTAGTACAATGTACTTATATATACAATATATTTTACTATTTCTGCAGCGCACGCGACAAAAGTAATATAACTAACATAACATACATAAAATATAAATACATAAATAAATATAAATACATAAATAAAATAACAAACAAAAAGTAAATTCATTGCGGAGGCAAAGCGCGGCGTTGAGTTCTGCCACTCAACACGCAATGCCTCCAGAATCCGGCAGAAAGTTAACACGGAGCAGCTTAACACTAGTTCCCCTATCCTGCTTTGTGCGGGATACAGCGTGAAGCTGATTTGATTAAAACATCACTACATCAATCGCGTGTACTCATCATACATACATCAAATTAAATGAAACAACGACGTTAAAAACAATGTCATCAACATGTTACTGTCGTGTGAAAATACAATTAACCACATAAATGAGGCTTTACTAATATTTAGCAAAAAAAATGATTATAGCGCTGAGGCCAGTCGTGGCGCAGCGGTATGAAGTGTGACTGAGCAACCGACTGGTTGTGGGTTCAATTCCCACTCGACGAGATGAAATATTTACTTTAATTTATATTTCCATTTCTTCGCTCTGGTGTCGAGGTTAAGCGCGGCGTTAAGTTCTGCCACCCAACACGCAATGCCTCCAGTATTCGGCAGAAAGTGGGGAACGCAGTGTCTCAACACTAGGTTCCCTCTGCCTACCCTGTTGTGTGCGGGATACAGCGTATATATAGCTGATTTATTTTTATTTATTTAAAAAAAAAGTAAAATGTCTCTTTTCAATCACTACTAACTTGATTTCCTTTGGCTGTGAATGGTGTACTCCGTTGCGTGTGCGCTGCTCGGTCTCCACTTGCACAACAGACGCCGCCGCCAGTTTGTAGTACCCGAGACGGGCGAGCTAAGAAACCAATACAATAAAGTTATAATAATCTAAATAACATCTCTCATATATATAAAAATCATTTTAAAACAATTTTTTTCTTTTCATTTTCCAATAAAATATGTATATCACACAAGTTCAAACTTTTAAAATTAATTATAACGAAAGGAAAACAATTCATGCAACTAAGTATCTAAAAAAAAGTGCATTTACTGTGCTATTGGCTAAATATTAAACTATTTTAACAATGCATGCTATTGTTTTTATTTAATATTAATAATAAAATTTTGTTTTTATTTATTAGTAACGACGTAAAGTTAACATGATCTTTTTAAATGACATTACTCATTTTAGATAATATGTTTACTAAATAGAGTTAATAAATAAAATTTTAATGTCGTAATTTTTAATTTCGTATATAAATAAATTATTTTTTAACATACAAAAAATCTGTCTTCAAACAACGAACATAGTAATAAATAATTGTACATAAAGTAAAATGTACTTTGTTTAAACGTATTTATTAAATAAAAATAATTAACAAAAGGATTTTATAATATTCAATTCGATGTCAAGTTAATGCTACAACAACCTTACTACGATTTCAAATACTTAGGCTGTTTGTGTTACTTGGCATGACTTCAAAATTAAAAAATCTTTTTTTAACTATTTTTGTTTAACAAAATCATTAAAATCGCATCACTCAGCCAAAAGTTCTGAAGTAACAAACATAAAAAAAAATACAGTCGAATTGATAACCTCCTATTCTTACAGAAGTTCGTTAAAAACGCAGTTGCATAAGCGTCTGACTGCAAACGCAACAGGTTGTGGGTTCGATTCCCACTCGAGGAAGTGAAATATTTAATATTTTTTCATTTCTTCGTTCTAGTGCCACTACGTCACAGCGAAGACATGAAGCGAAACGTTGAGTCCCACCAATAGAAACGCAATACCTCCAGAATTCGGCAGAAATTGGGGAACGGAGTGTCGTAAAATTAGGTTCCCTCTGCCCAATAGACAGTGCTGTTTGCGAGATATAAGAATATATAAGAGTTTAACAAATAAATATCTTGGCCAAGTTAATTTGTAGACTTACCAATATTAGTATTGCAAAAAAAAAATTCGTTTCACACAGATTATACTCTCAACAGAGACCACAATTAAATAATCACACTATACCCCGATATATCAAAACGAATTACACGCATAAAAAAATATCATAAAACTATAAAATTACACAGTTATTACGCGTATTAATATTTTAAAAGACGAAACAAGTTGGTGCTAGCAATATAATGAGTGAACTGTGACATCACGCTAGTACCATTTCACTTTCAAAAAACAGCTCTGCGCGCTCTCTCTCTCAGACCTCCTCATTTCACTATCGTTGGAGGCCAATCACTGATAGCGGTACTATGTCTGGGCGAACGTTGCGTGTTATCTATTAACTCTTACTTATAATAAATAATTATTAATATTTATAAATATCTTGGATTTTTTTATATTAACTATTATTTTGAAATGTAAATGTGATTTACGTCACATGTTTTAGGTAAAATCAAGAAAATAAGTGAATTCGCACCTATAACATACGACTTTTACAAAAGATTATCTAATAACGGTGAAAAGATTTCGTGAAAGTACGACAAAAATTTTACACGTTCTTTTTTTCTAGCTTCACGCTGTATCCCGCTTATAGCAATTTAAGCAGAGAGAACTTAGTGTTAAAACACTTTCTTCACCACTTTTCGCCGAATTCTTGACCCATTGCGTATCGAGTCGCGGAACTCATCGCCACGCTTTGCCTCATTACCAAAGCGAAGAAATGAATATATATATATATACACCCCGTGTGGGAATCGAACCTATGAAAAAACCGACAGCTATAAAAACATATATATACGACGTTGTAATTACTAGGGCAATCAAATCAGCTTAACTAAGTTATCCTTGAATATTAATAAAGTACCTAACTAACATATAATGCATATATAATTATTTCGAAATTGTACGTGAAATAGTAGGTTTCACTTTATTTAATGGAAGCAGATATTTATGTTTTAGCTTCGAAACGGAATCTAGTGTTAAAACCTTCCCTTCACCACTATATGCTCACTTTTCTAGGCATTGCGTGATGAGAAGCGGAACTCAACGCCGCCCTCTAATTTAATCCCAGAGCGAACATATGAAAATATTTAATTTCCTCGATATGGAGCCGAACCTACAACCGTCGCCGTCTGGAACTGTCCCCTGCGCCGCGACGGCCTCAGGTAAATTTTATGATTAATTGGAATGAACTTAATAAAGTAAAAATACAATAAATATAAAAAGAAGAATTAAAAATATAAAAGAATGATATGACATGTAAATATTGTTGAAAAGAAAGCGACCGCTTATTATAGACAGTTAGTGACGTTTGAAGAAATTAACTGTGTACGTACAACGATCTCATGCTATCGACGAGCTCAAATATCTTAACACAAGCATGGTGGCACAGGGGCACAAGCGTGTGACTGTAAACGACAGGTTGTGGGTTCGATTCTTAATCAAAGAAATAATGTATTTAATATATGTCATTTCTCCGCTCTGGTGTTGAGGCAAAGAGCGGCTCTGAGTCCCGCACTCAATACGCAATGCCTCCTGAATTAAGTGACAACGGAAATGTTAGGGACACTAGGTTCCCAGGTCCCTTTTGCCACGTGCGGAATTCCGCGTGAATCTAAGAACTGACTCACGTTGTAAAGCGTAGATACTTCAATATATTTTTTATTGTTTAGCAAATAATACGCAAGTTAGTTACGTTAAGTTGGTAAATAAAATGTTTTGACGAAAAAAGGTTATCATATCTCTTATCTAAGAGTAAATAGAAATAGTTATTTTTTACATTTTTGCAGTGTCATTTCACACTTAGGAAAAAGATTTATAAAAAAGTACTTGTATTTAATACTAATAAACCGCTACAAACATATTTATTTATTTATTTTATGCAAACGAAAGTTTATTACTATGAAGTTGCCAATATATAGTGATTGAAAATAATTATAACTTTGTTACAATAATAAGACCAAGGCTAGTCGTGGCGCAGTGGCACAACTGTAAGCGCGACAGGTTATGGGTTCGAGTCCCACTCGAGGAATTGAAATAATGAATATCTTCATTTCTTCTCTTTGTTGAGGAGACACCTTGCCTTTGTTTCGGCGAACCACTCAACACGCAATGCCTTCAGAATTCGGCGGAAAATGGAGAACAGAGAGTAACATTTCCTTCTTTCTACAATGCATTACTGTTTGCGGTATACAGCGTGAAGCCAAAAAAGTTTATTTTTAATCTAAAATATTAAGGAATGTTACTTTATAGCGCGCTTTGGTCTTTAAGAAATCCAGAACAAAGAAATGAAAATGAGTTCATTAGTCTTATAAATAAGCTTAGCTATATACATTTCTTAATAAATTTAAAGGGGTACCTATATTCAATTTTTTGTCTCAACGAGGAGTTGAAAATATTTACTTATTTTCAAATTTATTAGATAAAGATGATGATAAAATGGAAAAAAAGAACAAGGCTATTGTTCATCGATTTTATAAACAAAAATATTTTAAATTCAAGATCATTGAAAACGTATAAACGAAGCTGTTTATACAAATAACAAAAGTTTGAGGCGTGATAATTTTAAATAACACATTGTAATACGCAGCAATATCATAATAATATAATAAACGTGAATGTAAGTTTGTTTGTTACGCTTTCACGCCAGAACTGCTCAACCGATTATCATGAAACTTTGTACACATATACTTAGATGCATAAGTAAGGACATAGGATACTTTTTATTAATAATTATACTATACTATACTAATTAATAAGATTATACAAAATAAGTTCATGCGAGCGAAACGCGCTCGAGATTCTAGTATTTTATATACCGCTGCCCTTGAAATTGGGGACGTTCAAACTTCAATACACGACAATAATATCATGACAGTAAATGTAACTCATTAATTAATCAATACAAACAGCTGACGACACTGTGGCACCCATCCAAACACGTATATATCAGATATGCTTCTAAGATGACGACTACAAAACGATTTGGTGTAATTAAAATACAACTTATATAACTTGGGTATTACTTTTAGAATGAAGAATAGTGTAAAAATAAAAAAAAAACAGTTTCACGTTGTATCCCGCACACAGCAATGCAGAGGGGACTTAGTGTTAAGATAAGCGTTATCCAGTTTTCACCAACACCCACGCGGAGCGCCGGCGTTTAACGCCGGGATTGTGACTTTTTGACAGAGAGAAGAAATTAAAACATTAATATGGGAATCGAAGCCACAATCAACGCGTTAGTCACACCCTCGTGCCCCTGCGACACGACGGCCCCATGCCTCGTCAAAAATACAGTTTACATAACACCTTATTACTTTTACAATAAAGTATAGTGTAATTTTAATTGTATATATGAAACATGCTGATTTTTAATAGTCAATCCTAACATTTAATACTAAAGTCGATATTTAACTGTATAGATTTTTATATACGGAAATAGGAGTGAGCGTGTGTGGCGTGATCGTCGCGTGGCGCGAGCGCAGTCTACTGACCCGCAATTGAATGTTGAAGGTTCCTTTTATCTATTGTTCTGAGCTATGTTAATTATTTGAAGATTATTTAATCAAAACTTTGATTTATACACACATTTTATCTTTAGTATCTTTTATGAGAGATAAGAAAGAATAAAATCACTGCATTTTGTTACTAATTAAATATATTTAACATTTTCTTAAGAAATGCTAAGAAAATAATTACTAAGAAAACATTTAAGTGTAGTTTTTTTTTGTTATCCCAAATTAATATTTTATTGAGCAATGACATAAAAATTTTAAAAAAATATATGTTTATGTAGCTTTCAATTTTCATCATGATCTCAAGGTACTTAATAGATCTCAGTCTAAATAATACCATATTCAGTCTAAATAATACTTTATACACATATCAGGGCAGGCAAAGCTAACCAAGTTTAAACTCTATTCTCTACATTCTGCTCGGATTCTCGATTTTACTTCTTGAGTGATGGATTTGTCTTACCAGCAGCGGGAGTTTAAATAATTTCCTGGAATAGGGATCAAATATATAATATTAAGTTTACAGTCAGAAACTGTCCCACTGAGACATGACTGCCTCATAAAATAATCATATAACATTTTAAAAATGACAATACAATTTTGATATTCAATGGCAAATTCAGGAGCTACAACCAACTACTATAAACATTCTTATATAAATTTGTTCTCTTAAATAGTATATGTAATAAGAGAGTATATTTTTTATTGTGTAATTATTAAACATATTATTATTTAAATATATATAAAATATACTTATATAGACTTATTTACAATACTAAAATAAATATATGTAATAACTTGCATGTAATGTTGGTAATACTTAAAAAGCAGTTGATTTAAAAGGTTACAGCAAAAGAAATTGTATTAATGTTAATGATTACTACTTAGTAGATATTTATAATTGTAAAATATTTGTATTTAGTAACTGATTTAACATATTAAATTAATTGTGTAGTTAATTTAGTTTAATTTGATTTATATTATTGTAAAGAAATGCAAACGCGAAAAATAATTTAAAAATATATAAAAAATTTAACTTCTTGGAAATGGTCCAAAACCAACAGCCAGCTAATAATTTTTGTTTGGTTTGGATGGTTTAATTTATATGTTTCTAAATATTTTTCCCTTCTTAGTGTATAAATAATACCTTAATATAGATAGCTATATTTTTTTTTGTTTAAGAAAAATAAAAAAAGGAGTCAATAGAGTATAAAAAATTGTTCACACTCAAATTACTTTCTTTTTTTTATTATATTACTAATATATAACTGATTGTTAAGACTAGACTCCATAGTAAATAAACTAAAAATATGCTTATATTACTGAAACAAATAATGTGCATGATATATTACAAAATAAAAAAGTACAAGCAAAAACAAAAACAATAAAAAATGCCTAAATATTCTAAACGCTAACAAAATATTAAAACTTCAAAATACATAAAATAAAAATTAGCACAACACTGCAGAAACACTTGCAAACACTTGATACCAGTTCATTTTTGTTTCCAGTGGTTCGTTGACCTCTTTTCCGGCATTCTGCTCTCAGCTGTTCTTTATTCATGGAAGCCAGTACTTCTGGGCTTAAATTTTGACGGGCCTTGCCATTATCTGCTATAGAGTTTGGACGAGGTATTGCTAAAGACGTTGCCTGGTTGCGTGCACGCCTTGTGCCAGCTAATTTGGTCATTATTCTGAATATCCAATATCTATATAACACTGTTTTGATTCTTCATGTTAATTAATCAATATTTTTTGTTAATAATCTTCCTTGTATAAATAAACCAATATAAAATACATGAAACTAAATATGAAGAATATAAACCATAAAACTAATATAAAATAATAATAACAATGTTGAAATGTTTCGATTTGGGAGGATGTTGTTTTGTAAAGTAATTTACTTCAATAACTTTAGTGGTTATCTGTGACATTGATTTAATGCACTGCCTGAATTTGTGTAATTATAGTTACAAAATTAGGTATCGATTTTATCGATGGTCACTGAAATGTAATGCATTTTGAGAATAACATAAATATAGGTTCAGTTTTTAAGGCATTTACAAATAACAAGCCACTGTCAGCCCCTAGCGTAATAAGCTTCATTTTAATTATTAAAAATCATTCGGGACAGTCAGCAGAAATTGATGCAACTTCTAACCTAACAAAGTAAATGATAACGCAAATTATACTTACATGCAAAAGTACTCCAGTTACAGAGTTAGAATGGAAATAAATGTTAAGACTAATATTATACTCAATGTTTAAAAAATATGAGAATAATATAACAAATTTAAAAGAAAACACATACACCCTCTTACACTATTGATAATGAACTAAATTTTTAAAATTTTTGTTGCCATAAAGAACATACAGACAATATATAAAAATATGTTAATATTAATTTCATCTTAATACGAAGCTTTAAAAAAAAATAAAAAAAGGATAACATTAAAAGGAATGAGCATCATATTAATTTACATAATTTATTAGGATGTATTTTATTAAATTTAATAAGAATTCTCATTGTATCAAAATCAGCGTTGCTAGAGTAAGTCCCAATTTGTAGCCCATTAAAAACATAATTACTTTAATTTTTATAATTTACTAATAATTTCATGGATAGACTGAAAATTTCCTTTGTTACAGAGTAAATCAAACAGTTATTGCATAAGTAACTAAAGAACTACTTATTTTATATTTTATTCATAATATTAGTAGTTAAGTAAAGGAGGGGAGTGGGGTCTGAGGCTGTGATCAATATTTCTATAAATATAATATATTGAATGAGGGAAACCATTCTTTTCCCAGTGGCATAAGCGTGGGAAGGTAACAGTAAAAATGACGGTTGTGGATTCGATTCAATTAAATTTAAATGAATTATTTAATATTACCATTTCCTTACTCTGATTACAAGGCAACGCGCAGCGTTGAGTTCCGCCACTTTATACGCAATGCCCTGGTATACACACTGCAAACGTTAGTTTGCAAATCTTTTTCTTCTTACTCTTTACTTTCGCTCTCTCAAATGTTTGTCCATGTACCAAATTTAAACTCAAATTATGTATGATCAACAGACATTCTACAATTCAAAAATTTAGTTTTTTCTTACCGAATTATTTACCAAGTAATTATCAATTATTTATTTGGGTCTTCTTTTGTTACTCAGTACATTTCCATCCCTTAAAGACGTTAGGATTACAACAAATAAAGCAAGATTAATATTCAGTATAAAATATATTAAGTGCTATACATGTGTAGGCCATAACTATAAAAAAAATACTTTTTTTTTGTTCTCTTACGTATAAGTATAAATATCGTTAATATGATTGTTATGTTCATGCCAATAATGCCAATAATGGATTTGAACTTCCTTAGAAGGATGCTTTTGTATTTGGTTCAATATTTCCGTTTTTAGTTTTTCGGCATCACCATAATAATGTGATTGTTTTCTTAATAATTGAATTACTAACAAGTGGCCTTCAATAGAATCTTTATCTTCAAGAATAGCCTTCTCAATTGCTAAGACAGCAGCGTTATCAAAACGAAAGTCTTGACATACGTCCAACAAAACTTTTGCATAAACATTATATATTGAAGGAAAGACATTAGCTACGTCCTCCTTCAAATACTTTATACATTCTTTACCGACCTCAGGAGCAGCTTTTTCATATAAAGGTTGCCATCTACGATATGGTTCAGTTGAAGATTCCTTTAGTTCCTTAAGAAATTCTGGTTGATTACGTACAATGTTACCCAAAATTTTTATTAAAACAGCTGTTAATTTAATTTTTTGTACCAATGAATAGTTTTGCTGCAATGGTATGTTGCTTTGTATTTCATCAGCAATATTTGTCAAAATTGCTACAGGAAGACTAGTTTCTTTATTTAAAAAAATATCCTCAAATAAAACACCAAAAACTTGGCACATTCGAAGTAAATTCGCTCTCACGTAATATTGGTCTTTATGTTTAACATCCCACAAAGCAAAAGACCGTTTTAAAATAGGAACTATGACTTTATTGTAACGTTGTGACTGTACCTCATCGGATTGACTTAGCCATATAAAATGTGGTGCTAGTTTTGAACCTAGATATCCTCCAGTGCTAAGTTTACTATCCAAAGAGTCCAAAAGCATTTCTATAATAAAGTTTTCTTCAAGAAATTCCATGACATCTGGCAACGCGTCTTGCAATTCTTGAATCAAATGACCACAATTTGCACTCGCCGGTAAAGTTTTTAAAAAGGAATTACTCTTTTTCCAAAATTCTCCTCTAATGCATTCTGGTACCTTTCGGACTTTACTTAGTTGATTATAAATATTTTGGTTTTCTTCCAAGGTCAAATTGTCAATAAAATAGCTTAATAGTTGCCATATTAGCTTTATAATAACAGAGTCACGCTCTTTGCAAAGAATTTTGAAAGTTTCACAAAATAAAATGCTCCGTATACTACTATTTTTATTTAATTTCCATATATCAGCAAATAATACGGTCAAGTGTTTATTTTTGAACTTTCTTGTTGATATGCGAATGCCATGTTTTTGAAGGGAAACAGGTGCATCTAGTAGCTTCCTTAAATTATCTCTGGCGTAATTACAGCTCATATTATAAAGTATTGCATTCAATGAAGGTAATATGTATTGGACATAATCACCTTTGGCGTAGGATAAAGCCGTTGTAAGCGAGGGCTGTGGTCTCGCGACGTGCAAACAAGTTGCTATATGTTTTCGTAAGCTTAAAGTTATTTCATCATGTTGACTCCAATCAATTTTCCCTTCTGTCGGTATATACTTCGTAACTAAATCTGTAAAGTCCCTTTGGGGTAACAACGTACACAGACCTACAACTGATGCTTTGTGGTTAATTATTTGATCAAAATTTTTCATAAATACACTTTTGTAATAAATCGCTAATGCCGGCCAATAAATTCGAAGTTTCTTGAGGAACTGATCTACATGAAGATTCTTACTGAGACATATTAGTTCAACTTCAGTCTTATACGTTTCTAGTAGTTCTGGACCATGTTTAAGAACATTGATGCACGTTTCTTGACTGGGATTTAGCAAAATTGATTCTGTAAATAAAAGTTTCTTCCAAGATTTCTTAATATTGTAACATTTTGAAATATCATAATCCCATGATTTCTTTTTTTTTATGACAATCATATCTTTTAATTGTTGTAGTATTTGTGGAAAATCTTGAAGTTCTCGATTCCAATCTAATAAAAGACGTAAAATATTTTCTAATATATCAATTGTATTAGTGAACTGTTTATATTCTTTTATATCGTGTTCAATTTTGGAAGTTAAATATTTAAATAAATAAGAAAAAACTTTATCGGTATCTTCCTTTGAGATAAATTTTTGATATTTCTTACAAGTCTCAAATATAAACTTCTTTTCGATGATTTCAGGAATACTTTCGCTTTGAATTACGCTATGTAATATTATAGACTTTACACAAGATTGAATCATTTCGATATTTTCTGAGTCTGTATACACGTCCATACTTACGAACAGATCATTCAAGTAGCCCCAAGTGACTTTATCGAATTCGTGCGTCTTGGTCTTGCTGATAACAAGATTTACAAATTGTATTTTGAATTTGAAAGGTTCATTAATATGGTTTTCTCTATAAAATTTTAATAGTGTTTGTATGTCTTGCATATTATTTTTTGTGCACGATAGCAGCACTTTAAGCATACCTAATCTTTCAGAAGAACTAGATTCCTTATGAATCATTTTCTTCAGATGTACGATGGCAACACTAAATTGAGCATATATATACCAAGAGTAAACGTTTTCCTTTGGTTTTCTGATTGCTGAACTACAATATGCTACGACTGCATCTTCGTATACGCTTTCGTCATCCCTGACGTCACTCTCACAAGATTCTGTATATTTTTTATCTATAAATATATCTTTAACCACTTCAAATCTATTTTCACTAGGTAATCGATTCAAAAATGGTTTTATTTTATCACAAGTAAATAAATGTTTCAGTTTTGGATTCTTCATATGTTTTAAAATAAAATTTTTAACATCTTCTTTTTTGATGAATTTAGCAAAAGTGGGTATGTGAAGAGAATTTGAATATAATTCAAAATTTTTAAATATTCTGTCACCACATTTTATCATAATTATTTTTGTAAATTTTGGTCTGAACCAATGGTTATTTCTACTAAGATTTGCTTCTACGATATTTAAATATTTTTCGGCATTGTTTCTCAACAGAAACATGGTCGACGACAACACATCATCTTTATAATAACTTTTAGAACTTTGGAAAAATACATCAAGGAATGTTATAGATTTTTCACACAAACGTATTAATAACCGTTTTGGTATTTCATCAGCGTGTTGTTTAATAATATTTTCTATAAATTCTGATGAACAAAAAGGTATCCATTTGAAAGCAGATTGTAAATCTTCTTCTTTGTAGAAGTTAAAGAATTCTTCTACGCGTTTTTCATCTTTAAGACTCAATCTAATATGCAATAAGAATTTTTTTATAGCTTTTGAAGTCATTTCTGGGAAGAGTTCATTATTGAGATAGTTAGGGTTGATGACGTTCGCGTATTGCGGATCGGTTATTAGCCATGTAGATTGTTTAATTGCTCGAGATATATAAAGCATGTCTGTACTTTTCAATATATTCAAAATGTACTCCACATTTCTATTATTACTGGCTAAATCTATTTTAAAAAGATTATCTAAGTCGGACTCTTCATGGTCGATGTCTGCGATTTCTTGATGACTATTGTTGTTTATCGCTTCATTGACTATTTTATTGTAGCTTCGATGCCTCTGTCCCAATGTATTTCCTTCTATTCTGAGCGGCGCCATGTTTACAATCTGTAATGAAAAACAAAAGAAAATTTAAAATACATTTAAAGAAACGATAATTTAATATTAATTGAAATAAATATAAATGTCTTGATTATTAACTAAAAGTTCTAGAGTATTATTATATGCTTTAAAATAATTTCTGGACAGGAACTTTTTTGGATAAATTTCGAACACAATTTTATAACAACGTTACATACATTTACCCTGTTGAAGAATATAATATTATATTTTATTATGGTTTCACATTAAAATCACAAATATTTTACAAATTTATTTAAGTGAAGTTATGTTGGGCTAAAATATTAAAAATATGTATATAATTAAAAAAAAAACTAGTGCTGCGATAGCGAATGCTCTTGCGTGGTCTAATTGATATGGCTATTTTGTTATTTTCCGTTTTGATGGGTAAGCGTACCAAAATAGTTTTTTTTACAAAGTTACATTACAAATATTTGATGTTCTCGGCTTAAAAGTAATATAATGTCTATGTGTTAAATAATATAGTGTATATGTTGAAAATTTCATTAAAATCTGACACGTAGGTGGTTTTGCGTCAGGTTCTGGCTTCGATCCCATTCCAGGACATTAAATATTTCCATGTCTTCGCTCTGGTGAGTTGAGAAAAATAAGTTGAGTTCCACCACTCGTAACGCAATGCCTCCAGAATTCGACGAAAAGTGAGGAACAGAGTGTCTTAATACTATGCTCCCTCTGCCTAGACGAATATGTCTATAAAATTGAATCATCGGGTAGGCCATTCCACAGTTCCGTGGCGCGTGGAAGGAAACCGCACAGTAGCGGATTGCCACGTATCCAGGTGGTGTGGATGATATTTAAGCTTATGACGTACTGTGCGGTTAGAAAATTCGGCGGCAGGTAACAGGTCAAACAGTTCTTCAGTACACTAGCTATTCTAAACTAGCTGCATGTTTTGCATCCCTAGCGGAGTAGTCAGAGAGCTACGGTCTCTACATACATCTTTCACCTCTTCACTGACATCAAACTCTTCCTACATGCCGTCCGGAGTTCCTCATGCTTTTTACGTGACTTTCCTCCAGTATCTTTGATACTGTGTTTTCGAAGGTCAACCGAGGTCTCCCCTTACCTCTCTTACCACTCACTTTTCCATTACAAATCTTTTTTGCCATTCTTTCATCACTCATTCGTTCGACGTGCCCAAACCAGCTGAGCACGTTCTTCTTTATTCTCACCGTGACATCCTCGCCTGCCTGTATGTAGGATGGAGCTACAAATATATGTATATAAATATATTTTTATCATAAGTATTAGATATAATTATTGTAATGTTTCTCAAGTAATGAACAATGATAACTAATCTATAACCACTTAATACAATTTGACGAATATTATTTTATTTTGTGATATAATGCAGTTTTAAGATCGAAATGCATATGGCACCTTGCCAGCTATAACTATGTTAATATATTTAGCAATGACCTATGTAATGAACTAGTTATTATTTTATCTCACACCTTTTAATTTATTTAAAGAGGACCTACGACCTTACATGTTGCACCATATTAAATTTATCCTATGGTTATAATATATGTATACAAATTTTATAAATATATTGAAACATTATTATATATAATTAATTTCATATTAATGATGATACCGTCTACTCAAAGTTAAACTACATAGATATATTAAGCCATCGGCCCAATACAAAAGTACCTGCATAGTTATTAAATATTATACGATTCGATTAGATAAACTAGGTAAGTCGAAACACTTACCGTTTTCTTGTAAATCTTTTGTAAAGTTAAGCTTGATCGTGTCAGGAGCTACCACCACATCTTGTATTTCCTATATACTGATAAATTATTGTAATATCGCTTTTAATAAAGTATAAACACACTTTTTGCCGGTTCGGGGAAACGCGAGCGAATAGCGATGACTAATATAGCCTTGAGCATCTATAGATTTATAGAATAGGTTTGTTATTATTTCGTAACATGCTTTTTCACAATTTACACATGTATAAGAAGGAGACAGAACATTTTAAAAACGGATAAGGCACAGTACACCTTAAACTAAAGCAACATGGTGTATTTTGCTCCCTTACTATATATTGATTCATATCATACAGTCAAGCAAATCACATAGAAAGGATACAAATTACAGATAAATGAATTTATAGTGTTATTGGTTATTTTGTGCGATGTAATCAAAATGTATGTGATTTACGTTTATATAACAAAATATCAGAAACAGATTCAAATTCAGAACAATTAGGCTTGTCAAGAAAGTATGTAAATATTAATAATATGACGAGATAGACTAAAATTTGATTCAGCGTCATATCATAAACTTTTTAGAACGGTTATAGCAAAAGTAACTAATAGGCTTACCAGCTCTGATTTTATAGCTTATTGAACATTTGTAGTGCCAGGTGAGTTTTCTCATCAAAGAACTTTATAAAGTTTTTCATAAAGAATATAGACTAGTGTAGAGTTTCCATGTTCCTCATATCATTTAAACGTCAACGTCAAAAATCTAAAGTGATTTTCTGTCAATGTAATAGTTCGCTCTGGAATCTTATGATTTTTCAAATCATTTGTTAAAAATTGCAAATTCCTTTGTATTTTATATTGATTCATATAATGGGCAAAAAAGGATTCACTGGATTCATTAAGGATTTTTACGACGATCCATTTAAATGGTAAGGACGTAACCTAAAAAATCATGCTTATAGCTAGTTGTTACTCTTGTCATAACTGAGAATATTATTAAATTTCTTTGACCTAGGATCATACCAAAATATGATGATTTAAAAAGTCTATGTAAATCAAGTAATATTTTACATAACCTAAAGAGGAACCTTCAGCAGCAACCTGCAGGAAATTTTGTATTAAAATGCTAAAAAAATTAAATGCACACTTAAGTCATATCAAGCATAAGAATAATATTTTAATTTTGCTCAAATGTGCTTTATTTAATCATTTTCTTCATACAGCACTAGAATCTTTACTAATATACATTTATATGGGAAGGCAGTAAGTTGTACTACTTCACATACATGTTTTAAAGTAACCCAAACTACCTGCAATCAAAATTTTCTTGTGTACTCTAAATTTGTTGTGCCATACTCTTACCATGACTATAAAGTAGCAAAAGTATTGTAGTAGCAAATAAAACACAGTCTGATTTACAGAAAAACCCCTTTATTATAACTTTGTGAGTAAATTGTAATAAAAATTTAAGGTTAAGTTTAACAAGCGTAACAAGTTAACCACACATATACATTGATGTGTACAAAATTTGCTTTAAAAATCTTGAGAACACTTTTGTAATAATATTTTATAGATATCATTAGCCAAATAAAAAAATAAGATTTCTATTATTTGTGTTTTCTGATGTGATACTTTTTTTCTGTTATTTACTAAGTACATTTCGTCAGTTTATTTTTTTAATTGCACTTAGTCAGATATAGATTCTAATCAGATACTTCAAAAGCTTAGAAAAGTATCTGAGATTTGTTTATTGTAACATCATATAATCACATTTATAATTCTTTATGAACTTCTGTGTCCTATAAAAATTAAGATTGCTTCAGCATTTTATGCTGAACACCTGATGTCAACAATATAAATACTGTTATTATAGTATTATTTTTAGCAATCAATTATTACTTTTTAAATCAATTATTTATTTAACGAAATTTTGTGAAATATATTAATATTATGGCAACATTTTTTCAAAGCTATGCCAGTCAGCCAATTTTTGAATCTAATGGTACATGCATTCTCCTATTGTGTAATATAGTCTCTTACAGTACAATCTTTATATGCTTTCCACACAATGTGACATTGGTGAAGTGATTAGTGCTCAACAGGCACTCTTGACTAAGAACCATTACGGACTCTAATGATTGAATAAGAAAATTGTAATAATAATTTCTTATAAAAATCATACATATTCTTTTATAAAATGAAAAATATGTATGATTTTAATAAAAAATTATTGTGAAAAAAGGTTTATTATTTAGCTATCAACATATTTTGCGAATTTATAACAAAACTATGTATGAAAAAAAAAAGATATTGACATCATTGCATAGCTAACTAACTGTGCACGATTAACATTTGTGTAAAAAACAAGAGGCATAATTTGAAATGTTATATTTAACAATTTATGTTTCCTGGGCCTAAATAGACAAAATTATATTCAATAACCTATCAATCAAATGCAGAAGCTACATTATTTTTTTTTTGCTTCACTCAGGAGGAATCTGTATGTAAACCTAGTGTTCAGTCACTCCGTTCCTATTAAGACACTGCCATTCCCACTTTTCTCCAAATGATAGAGGCAATGCGTATCGAGTGTGAATCGAAACTACAACTTGTTTACTGTACTTTCATGAAATAATTATAATTATTAACAAATGTATAACTTGATATTTGCTGTTTTTATTTATATTACATTTCTATAACATTATATTAGTAGCAGATATCTTTAACTTTGTTTGTGTTTAGCTGGAAAATGTTTATTTTTTAAAGTTTATTGATCGAACATTATCTTTCAGGTCAGTCGTAAAGAGCGTCGGATTTTTCGCAGTCGGTGTGGTTATCGCGAGCGAGTGCGCAGGTCTTGAAATTATGCCCGCCGTTCCTCAATAATTAATATATATCTATATAAATAAATAATTAAATACAATATATAAATAGTAAATAAACAAAATGTTAAGTTATTATATGGTTATGTTATACTTTATGCAAGCATCCCTATGTCAAGATTTGAAGCCGAATTTCGTCGTGATTTTGACCGACGATCAAGATGTTGTTCTGGGTGGTATGGTTAGTGATATATGGAAATAAAAGTGATTAACACGAATAATAAATAGATTAGTGAAGTGAAGTCGTTTCATTTACTTTTCAGAACCCTATGAAGAACGTACAACGTTTCATTGGCAACGAAGGGACGACTTTTAAGAATTCCGTAAGTATTAACAACCAAAAATCTTTCAGTACGATAATGTTTTATGAAACCTGTGGATATAAATATAATAAAATTTTTCGGAAGATTAAAAAGGTTCTAATTGTACGCGATTTTTTTGTCTTGGGTGTCCGCTCTGAAAATTATTGATATTTTTAGTTTTGGTTGTTTGGCTGGAGAAAGTGTGGCTATTGTTACAGATATGTTACCATATTCATACGTCAAACTCTATATTTGAAAACTTGAAAGTTGGGGCGTTGAGTTTCGCCACTCAACACGCAATGCCTCGAGAATTCGACGGAAAGTAGGGAACAGAGTGTCTTAACACTAGGTTCCCTCTGCTGTCTGCGGTATACAGCGTGAAGCTGAAAAGTAAATTAATGAAGTGACCGCTACGTGTACTTTGTTTACCGCTCGCCTCGTCTGCGTATTGCGGGAAATTATATAATGAATCAGTAATCGGTGTGTAATGAAGTTAGACTATTCACCTATCCAAGAAAATTAAAAATGGCGCATTCAAATCTTAAATATCAATTTAGTAACTGAAATTAATCTAGACCTCTTTCTTTATTTCAAAGTTATAGTATGTACTTAATTGTTATTGAAAAATTATATATTGCAATAATTTACGAGAAGAACGAAATGCGATTTAGCATTTAGCTAACACATTATACGGTTTATTTAAATTTAATTTGACATTAAATTCTTTTTAGCTTCATAGCAAAGCTGAAGATACTTAGTTTTAAGACATTCCCTCCCCTATTTTGCTCTAAAACTTCGAAACATTGCTTGTTTGTTGGCGCAAATTACAAGCCGCGCTTTGTCTTTTTACCAAATCAAGAAAAATGTAAATAATTTAATTTCCTGAGCGGAATCGAACACGCGGCCGTCGCCTTTACAGTTCCACATCTGTTTTTGATTACAAAATAAAAACTTATACCTATTTTTTATTATATAAAATCTTGTTTATTGTAAAGTTCGTTACATCTCCGATTTGCTGTCCGAGTCGCGCGAGCTTTCTCACGGGCCTTCATATACACAACCACATGACCTGGAACAACAGTTTGAATGGCGGCTGTTACGGCCGCGTCTGGAAGAAGCTGGAATCGCGTACATTCGCCTCCGCTTTGAAGGATTCTGGATATGACACTTTCTATGCTGGAAAGTATTTGAATCAGGTAATTTATGTGGATATAGATTTTAAAAAATATAGGTAATACGTTATGGTCGAAGAGTCAGTCAGTGTTTCATAACGTTAGCTGTGGTGCTGCGCAGATTTGTATTTAGGAGAGTGGCAGCAGGGTAAACGGGTGAAACCTGAAACTTAGTGTTAAGACACTCCGTTTCCATTTCGTTCCCCACTCCACTTTTTAGCCGAATCTTGGGAGAATTGCGTTTTGCACGGTGGAACCCAAAACCGCACATTGCCTCTGCTACACCAGAGCGAAGAAATGAAAATATTAAACATTTTATTTCTTCGAATCGAACCCACACTGACATCAAGAGATAGTATAAGATAGTAGTTAATTTCTTCCCGAGTACACAAAATTACTTTAAAATACTGAAACTGAATAAAATGTAAAACGTAATAAAAAAAAAATGTTACGTTTTATTCTAATTAACGTAATACGAAATTAATTAATAAATTTATATTCAACTTCAACATATTTTTTAGTATGGAGTCCACGCATCTGGTGGTCCCGGAGCAAGTACCAGAAGGATGGACGGAATGGCACGGATTAGTTGGGAATTCAGTATATTACAATTATACAATATCGAATAATGGTGTTCCTACACACTCAACGGACCTTTACCTAACTGACATTATAGTTAGTATATGTAAATAATCTTTTTAAAATTTAAAATTTTAGTAATAAATAAAGAATTGAATTAATATTTAATTATATAAACAATATAACCACATAAACGTGTGACTAAACGCGACAGTCTGTGGGTTCAATTCTCACTCGAAATTAAATATTTAATATCTTAATTTCTTCGGTTTTCGTTCGGTTTCGGTTGAAAATAGGGAGAGGAGTGTCTTAACACTAGGCCTTCTCCGCCTGCCCTGATACATGCTGGGTATTGCATGAAGCTGACAAAAAAAATTAAGGATATTATTATCAAACATACAATAATTTTCAGCGTGATCTAAGCCTCAATTACATAGAAAACCAAACTGAATCGCAGCCATTTTTAATGGTGCTCGCGCCTCCCGCGCCCCACCAGCCGTTCACTCCAGCTCCTCGACACCAGGGCGTGTATGGCAATACAACTGTTGAAAAACATCCCAATTTTAATATTGCTGTTACGGTAAGTTTTTACCCTACTGTATGTATTAGGTACATCCGCTCGAGGCACCACTCGGGCGACGTACCCGTAATAGGGTTCCCCACGATAAAAAAAAGTCCTAGGTACATGCAGCGTCACTTTATCTTATCTTATCAATATTCAAGTTAGTACTAACTTATTATAAACTCGCTGTTACCCGCATTGTTGCTGCTTATCAGCCATTGTCATGATATATCCCGTATTCTTTTTTTTCGACTTTCTTTGAAATACTAATATTATTTAGGCCAGTGGCGTAAGGGGAACAAGCGTGGCGTAAACGAGACAGTTTGAGGGTTCGATTCTCGCTCGAGAGGAAATATTTAATACATATTTTTATTTGGTTATCTATACGCAACAAAACTATAGCGGAAAATAATTACACAATTCTATTTGTAGCGAATAAATTTAGGTTTCTAATATAGCATGTTTACAAATGTTGTTTATGAACAATATTAAGTATTGTGCAATACCCCTACAACATGCTGTATGCGGGATATAGCGTGTAGCTAAATAAAAAAAAAACTTATTAAATAGTGGGAATCGAACCTAAATCCATCGAGTTTACTTACAGTCATATGCATATCCTCTGCGCCACGTCATCCTCAGATATTCTTATAAACGATAGCAACATATAGGGTGGAAGCGACGGCGCTCCGTTTACAGGAGCAACGCTAATCAAGACACCTCAACAGTTTTACACAGTATAGATAGACTTATTCAATTTTTTTTAAATAAATTTAAATATTTCAGGATAAACATTGGCTCATGACGATGCCGCCGGCGCCCCTACCGGAGACTATGATGCCGGAGTTGGACAGAGTCTATCGTTCCCGATGGGAAAGCCTCTTGGCGGTGGACGAAATGGTGGCTGATGTCATAGACGCTTTGGACTCCAATTCCTTGTTACAAAACACATATGTTATTTATACATCAGATAATGGATATCATATTGGTAGGTAAAGTTGTCAATGGAAGTGATTTTAGGTAATAATACGTTGGTATGGCCTATAGAACTGATTTAATAAGTTGATGGAGTTGAAATTTCATATCGCACATAGCTGGGTAGGCAGAGGGGACCTGGGAACCTCGTGCTGAGACACTCGGTTCCCCATTTTCCTCCTAGTTCTGGAGGGATTACGTGATTAGTGGAGGAACTCAACACCGCGCATTTTTTTTTCTTTTTAGTATGTGGGTGGTTACTAACAAATTTACTTGTTTAGAGATTTATGATTTGGAAATACTACCTGGATTTGGGCTATAATATGTTTTGAACAGGAATAGCCACAGATTCACACTTTATATCTAGCAGGGTAGTCAGAGTTAACAGACCGCCTGATACCTTCTCTGCATACCTCTTCGCTCGACTTTTTTTTACATTTATATTTTTATGTCTTCGCTCTGGTATTGAGTTCCTCCACTCAGCACGTGATGCCTCCTAAGAACTAAGAGGAAGTGGGGAATGGAGTGTCTTAACAGTAGGTTCC
Organism: Heliconius sara; assembly: GCA_917862395.2. NCBI lineage: Eukaryota > Metazoa > Arthropoda > Insecta > Lepidoptera > Nymphalidae > Heliconius > Heliconius sara. Next base: position 5,701,935 of record OU860781.1, read on the forward strand.
CTCTGCCTACCCTGCTGTGCGCGGGATATAGCGTAAAGCTGATTTTTTATTCTTTAAACTTAAATATTTATTAAATATGTTAGCAAACGGTGTCAAAACTTAATTTTTCTTTAATTTCCAGGACAATTCTCCCAAGTATACGACAAAAGGCAACCATACGAGAGTGACATTAAAGTGCCACTTCTCATACGCGGTCCCAATGTACAAAAGAACGTTACAGACCAACAACCAATACTCAACATAGATTTAGCTCCAACTATAATGTCGTTAGCTGGCTTAACACCACCTTTAACTATGGACGGTCGTGCGATACAATTAAATGGTGAAAAAGAAATGGAAAGGAATATGCTTGTTGAATATTACGGAGAGGCGAGAGATGGGTCGGTGGATCTGAAGTGTCCTTGGAAGTACGATAGTGATAACTTGGCTGTAAGTAGTAAATATATATATATATATATATATATATATATATATATATATATATATATATATATATATATATATATATATATATCGTCGTGCAGGAACACAGCGTCTACGATGGTCTTAATAATTACCGTAAAAATTATTACCACGTTTCCCCCTTTTTACTTTGTGAATTACATAATAATACGACGTTTGTGGGTTCGATTCGGCCTCGGGGGTATGAGTTATTTAATTTACTCTCTCTGATAAAAACACAAATCACGACATTGAGTTTCGCCATTACATGACCCGAAAATTGGGTAACGGAGTGTCTTAACACTAGGATACCGTTAGCTTATCCTGCTATATGCGGGAAACAGCGTGAAACTAGAGAAAGAAAAAATTATAATACTACTATGATTTACAGCAATGCTATCCACAATATGATTGCAAATGTCAAGACGCAAGGAACAATACTTACGCCTGCTTGAGGCATCTCTCCGAACGGATTAATATGAAATATTGTATATTTGCAGATACAGAGGTGAGGTTCTATTTATATTTTATGTTAATTTAATTTTTTAAATAGATAATTGAAGTTCAAGTCAAGTCGTCATGACTTGATTCACTTTTGTTTGGCTGTATTCAAATTTATTATTATTATTATTTATTTTTTAACAATTAGAGAAACTGCTTATTCTCTAAAAATATAATAATTTTACTAAATATAACTTATGTGACTTATTTCTTAAAAAGTACAATTATTAAGGAACAGTCCCAATTCGGAAATTGGAGACCAGAATATCACGAGAAACTTGTTCCTCTTTGCCTTGCCTTGCAAATTGCATTAAAGTGAAAAAAGTGAAGCTGCTTGTATTAAATTTAAAAATATTATCTTTCCAGGGTTTCGTAGAAATGTACGACTTAAACAACGACGAATACGAACTGACAAATATTATTGATCAAGTGCTGCCATCTATTAAGCATTGGTATAAACTGACTTTAACGGAACTGATTACGTGCAAAGGATACAAAAATTGTGATAAACCTCTGGAACATCCCAAAGTTTATGGATAGTGAATGAATATACGAAGATGATAATAGTGTAGTTTGTGAATTATAGTTAAAAACAACATTATATTTACATTTTATAGTGATATGAAGAATAATTATTATATAGCAATAATATGCACTCGATCGCTGTTAAATGTTAAAATATCTATTATTGTCTTGAAACGTAATTAATATATTTTTGTCAATAAACATTAAATATGTATCTCCTGCGCGAAAGAATTAAATTAAATTAATGTTATGGTTTAACTTTTTATTTTTCTTATTTTTCCTATTTATTCATATTCTTTTATTATCCTCGTTGGTGAAATTTGAACATAAGATTAATCTAGAGTAAGTGAAGTATTAACGAACCGAAACAACGTTTTATAAGTTATAAACGTATAAATTTAAATAATTAAAGCGTGTGACTGTAACCGAGGCAGGTTGTGGGTTCGATCCCCACTCGATGAAATAAAAATATTTAATACCTTTGCTCTGGTGTCGGCAATGCTTGGCGACTGCAAACCGCCTGTACGTTGAGGCGACGCATTAAAAAACAGCAACGTTTTTCAATTCGACGCGCTATGTAATACAGCGGTGTATACAATGCGCCTTCGAAATATATATTTTGGGCTATGGGCGTTGAACGGCTAAAGGATGATTTGTGTAACATCAAGTGGTCTCCAATATTGTATTCAAATAATATTGACTTTATCGTGGAAGCATTAACTACTGAACTGATTAATATTTACAACATCCATGTAAGACCGGTTCGATAGAAGCATGCGCCTGCTCCCTGCTTAACACAAGTTATTAAGACCGCGATGGCCAAACGTGACAGGGCCAAGGTTAAATAGATACAAAAAATATTCATCACCAGAAAACCTTGTTCTTATAAAAAGATACGAAACATCTGCAACAGGCTATGTAGGGATGCCAAACGTCACTATTTCCATACAACTATTCAGAATCTTTATCAAGTACGAGTTTGGGGATAATTGGACGACTCCAATAGTTCCCAAACTCGAATTTGGATTGGGCAAAAACATTGATACTCTTCAAGTATCAGTGAACCTTCACGTCTGAGTATTTTTTGCAACTCAACCATTTAAAGCCCCCAGATAAAATCTAAAATATCATCAACTTTCATAGGTTGGCTGGAAGAGATTTCTTTTAAAAAATAGAAATGAGCCCGCCGTTGGAAACATATTTTTTCAATTGTATTTTACTATTTTTTTATCTGTGCAGTAAAGAATATAATAATAATCGTTTTTTTGAATATTTTTTAAAGGATGTTTAGAGCCATAAAACATTTATTTTAAATATTTATAATATAATAGACAACAAATCATTAAGTGTGCAAACACACAAAAAATTTGTGATATTATAATAGAAACTTATAATAAAAATAAAACAATCATAATTATAAATAAAAATATATTCTTTAATAAATACTATTTAATAAAAACAGTAATTTTGCATTGCGAATTATAATAAAAATGAAATAATGAACAACGAATTACACAATTGGCAACACTATCACAACTGAAGGTTAAATGTCATTTTCGATTTTACCATTGACAGCTGGTTAGCGAAAATCTGTTCGACTCGATTAAATACGAATAATTTCCAAATTATAAAAATGTCGCTGTGGTCAACGCTCAATCGCAACGTCTTCAAAAGAACCTCCACGTTTGCCGTGGCTGTAGCAGGAGGAACATTCTTCTTCGAGAGATCTTTCGAGCTAATTTCAGTTTCAATTTTTGAGAGTATAAATAAGGGTGTAAGTATTTGTTATGTAATTTTTAAATTTGTATATTTTAATAGTTGATCAATGTATAATTTGACTTTTTATTTGTACAATATTAAAATTCTTTCGTAATGTCAATGTTATTATTTTCTAAGAGCTATAATTTTGAATTAATTCATAACCTCTTTTTATTATTATAGACCTTGATGCTAACTACAATTAAAGTAAGAAAGAATTACTATATTTTCAATTTCCCTGTTAATTCAATAGATGCGTTTATAAATAAATAAATAACACATATCATCACTTTCTCTATAAATATGTATGTACTGAAATTAAATTTTATAATATTCCAGAAACTATGGAAGGACATCAAGCACAAGTATGAATAGAAAAGATACAAGTAACATCGTTATAAAATAATTTATTAGTTCAATATTATTAATATGATTAAAAAAGCTTAATTATAACATGATATTTCATTTATAACCACCTAAAAGAGAAGATGTCTAGTGATATCTGGATTATTTTGTGAATGCTGTACATATCTGTAATTGTTATTTGTAACAGAACCAGACCGATATATGAATTTTCTTTTAATATTAAAGTTACATGTATTGTTAATGTGTCAATAAATAAATAAATATTTTATTATTATTATGTAGATATTTAATAAATAAATTAAATTACATACTAAATATTTGTGAAAGAGTGCGGTCAAATTGTATAAAATAATGATTTGTAGCCTCCAACTATTAATCTGTTTAAGAAGTATATTGTAATAAAAATGTATATATAACTCATTCGGTGCAATATTGACGTAATTGCACTTTTAAAAAATTAATATTGTAAATATTTTTAGTGTTATGTCGGTTTCCATGAAGTGCGGATTCGAGTTCTGCTGCGTTTAATTTTTTATACGTTTTCTAAATAATTATAGTACTATACTCATACACATTAATTCAATGCATGCCGAAAATTTTTGTAATTACCAAGTTAGGATCAAAAAATGTGTATGTAAGTCATTTCGTGCAAGAAAGACGTAATTGGATTTTTCTCAAAAATACGTTTACAAAGCATCGATTGCGTCTCCTACAAAAATCCAAAGCATTACTGCAGCTAATCAGAGATAATTCAACGTATTTCGAAAGACTATTTTGTGGAAATGCATGAAACGGCACCATCTCTACTTTATTTAAAATTGTTAATGGTAATGTGAAAAATGAATATTTACATTATTCCACGTGTTTTTTTACTATATGATTACATGTTAATTTCGATATCTTAAGTATAAATATTATTATTAACTAATAAATCAACGTATTCCGAAAGGATTTATTATTATGTGAATATAATATAAATGCATGAAATGGCACCGTTTCTGTTGCAACAACGTCTAAATGGCCAGTTACGCGGGGCGCCCTGCTAACTGTGGTTGTGTCTCGGAGCAACATCGACGTAAAGGTATTTATGCCATTATGATTAAATAACTTTTGATGCAACAACGTCGTAATTGCGACGTTATTGTTCCAAAAAAATGTAATGAATTTTTGTTGAAAAAATGACAACTGTCCATACGTCAATATAAAATATGTCAAAATATTTTTTTTTTCGGATTTTCGTCAGTATGTCATTGTAGCAGCAAGTTTACTGTATTTTGACAGCTCGTTGGTTAAAAATTAGTAATTACGTCGTTTTTACTCCAGATATAATATATAACAAATCAAGAATATATCATTTCGTGACAAAAGATATGAAATTTTTGTTACTGCTACAAATAATTTTAAATTGTTTTTTGGCAAATCGACGAAATTACGTCACTATGTCGTACTATTTTAATATATGAAAGTAGATGAAACACTACTATTGTATATTTTGACATGTATTGTAAATACAGTACAATAAGCAAATCGTGGTCCCCTTGAAGATAGCTGTAGCAGTAGATAGCTTTAATTCAGACGAATTTAATTTTAAGATTTTTTATTTATTTGATTATTTTCTTCCCGAGTGAAATTTACGCAAAAAAATGTCAATAACATATAACATCTGGCCGGCCACAACTTGTTGACCGTACTGAATATTATTGAGGCCAGCCGTGGCACAATGCGGGCGAATGTAAACGCGGCAGGTTCTATTCCTACACGAGGAAATGAAATATTTAATATTTCTATGTGGTGGATACAGCCATTACCATATCAAGAGTTTTTTTTTCTGAGGGCCTGGGCTGTAGCTTTGAACAGATATGTTCGTGTAAATGTTGTTTATTTTAAATTTTTCTGGGTATTTTTTTTTGTATATTGCGTGTTATAATAAAAGAAATAAGACTAAAATAATTAAAGGATGACTAGGAACTAGTAAAATATGTTTTTTTTTTCAGCTTCACACTGTATCCCGCACACAGCAGGGTATTCAGATGGAACCTAGGGTTACGACACTCCGTTCCCCACTTTCTGCCGAATTCTAGAGGCATTGCGTGTTGAGTGGCAGAACTCAACGCCGCGCTTATCCTCGACACCAGAGCGAAGAAATGGAAATATACATTTAAGTAAATATTTCATCTCCTCGAGTGGGGATCAAACCCACAACCAGTCGGTTGTGGGTCCCATCCAGTCACCCATCGTGCCGCTGCGCCATGACTGGACCTCAGTTGTGAGACTAAATTATTTTATACTTCCAGATAACAATATTATCAATAACAAATAACTGTACAAGAAGATTGATGAAATATTATACCATGGAAGGCAAAGAAACTCTATCTGAACAACCAAATATTTTAGAAGTTAGAAAACGATGTAAAGATGGTAAAAAATACCTACTATTATGTCCTTTAAATCACAATCAAAAGTATCTACATCATCAACCTATAATATTTCTTTCTTGCAGCTAACGATAATAACTCTTTTGTACCAAAAAACAAAGTGATTTGTAGAGAAGATAATATTATCGCACAAGATGATGAATTACATACGAAAACAAAAAAAAGATTAAGAAATCCAGCGGCTTGGAAAAAGAATATACGGTGCCACTTAAAAAATTCAGGTCAAGAGTATATTTCTCAAAGGGGCAAAGTAGTTGCTGCAAAAGAAATGAAGCCACCTTGCTCCAGCAAATGTAAACATAAATGTTCAGAAAACTTTTCCGAGGAGCAAAGATATGATATTTTCAAGATGTATTGGGATTTGTCCTGTCTCCAGAGACAGCGTGATTTTCTGATTTCGACAATCACTGTGCTAGAATTGGCACAGCGTCGTTTAAAAACAGGTGTAGAAAAAAACAGAAAACCTAATACATATTATTCTTTAATGTCCAATGGAAATATTTACAGAGTGTGCAAATTATTTTTGTTGAATACTTTGGGAATTTCTGACCGTACTTTACGTACCATGATCGAGGCCAAGACAAGTAACGATTCTGATGGCACCGCACCAACTGACAAACGCGGCTGCCATGGCAATCACAAAGAAACCAATTTGGAGATCCAAGAGTCCGTTTGGACTCATATTAATTCAATCAATAGGATTTCGAACCACTATCTCCGAACTGACACTGGTAAGGAGTATATCGACGGTGCCATCACAATAGCGGAATTACATCGCGACTATAAAAAAATAAGAGAATCTGAAGACAAAGAGGCCGCATCATATGATCTATACTTTAAAATGTTTAATACAGAGTTTAAACACATTTCTTTTTTTGTACCCGAAAAAGATCAGTGTGATATTTGCGAAGAATATGAAAATGCTGATGAAGATGACAAGAAAATCTTAGAAAATGAACATATCGAACATTGCCAACAGAGTTCCCTTAGCCGAATGGAGAAGACGAATGATATAGAATTATGCAAGAATACAGATAGCAACGAAATAGTCGCAATTTATGATCTTCAATCAGTTATGCCCGTGCCTGTTGGCGAGTCATCGCCTTTTTATTATAAATCAAAATTGAATTGCTTCAATTTTACTGTATGTACAAATACTCATTAAATGGATATTTTTTTTCGATCTACACGCTATATCTCTCATGTAGCAAGATAGACTGAGGGAGCCTAGTATTAAGACACTCTGCTCCCCATTTTTCGCTGAATTCCGGATGTATTGCTGTTGAGTGGAGGAACTCAACGCCGCGCTATGCCTAGACACTGACAGACACCTTCATATTGTTTTAGGTTTCTGACGTTAAGGACAAACAAACATATTGTTACTTTTGGCACGAGGCTATGGGAGGTAGAGGACCAGTCGAGATTGGTTCCTGTGTATTTAAATACTTGCAACGTGTAGCCAATAATCACCCTCATTGTAACATCACCTTCTACAGTTACAATTGTGGCGGACAACAAAGAGACAGGTTCGTTTCATATGTTAAGAAATTGTTTTGTAGTTTTATGCGCTGTCTAATATTTTCTTTTTCTTTTTTTAGATTAATATTTTCGATATATTTGTATGCTGTTAAAATTTTGCCAATTAATAAAATTACACACAAATTTTTAATAAGGGGGCATAATCAAAACGACAGAGAGACAGCCTATTCCATAATTGAAAAGACAATAAAAAAAGCTAAAAAATCAGGATCCATTTATGTACCAGATCAGTATGTACAAATAATAAGATCTGCAAAGAAAAAAGGTAGTCCATTTAATGTCGAAGAATTGAATTTCGATGATTTTATTGATTTGAAAAAACTATCTGACGAAATCGAACTTAACATTGTCAAAGATATAGATGGAAACATAATAAAAACCACAGACCTTAAAGTAATAGAATTTCAAAAAGACAATGATAGTATATACAAGTACAAACTTAAATTCGACGATAATTGGAGTGAAGCTGAAATAAGAAAAAAGAGACCAAAATCAACTAATCGAAGAACAGCTATAAAAGATATCAATTTGGTTCCAGCATATACTTCAAAAAGAGAAATTTCCACAAACAAAAGAAATGATTTAAAAGAACTGTTACAACAAAATATTATTCCTCGGTATTATTCTACTTTTTACGAAAGCATATTGTAAAAATTACTATAACAGAAACATTAGACCAGGCAAGATCTCTAAAATTGGTAGTTTCCTGTTGGAACGAAGTAACTTAATACGGGGAACTTAATACATGCGGGATACAGCATAAAGCCAAAAAATATATTATAATATTTTAATTTATTATTTATTAAGATGTTCCCACGTTGTGGTATTGAGTTCCGCCAATAAGAATATAGCAGAAAATGAAGACCGAAGTGTCTTAGCACGAGGTTCCCTTTGTCTACCGTGCTATGTGCGGGATACGTGAAACTTAAAAAAAAATATTCAATATACATCTCATAAGTGTCTTGTGTATATAATATTTTTCTAAAGTTTATTTTGTAAAACATAAATAAATAAAACGATTACAATCAATAACTATCACGTTTAATTTTGTCACATATACAGAATGTATGTTTGTTGTTATTTTAAAGGATTCTGAAGAAAAGTACAAATAACTCATTACTGCAACAATGCGCTTCTTCAAGTTGCAGTTTTTTACAAACATCACAAAATATTAAAATTAACATTTATATAATCCTTATTATATAATAATCATTTATATCCGCGTTTGGGTAAATGAAAATATTTTCTTATCAAATCTAGCTTCACACTGTATCCATAGATACACTACTACTTTTTGCCATTCTTTCATCACTCATTCATTCGACGAGCCCAAACCAGCTGAGCACGTTCTTCTCCATTCTCACCGTGACATTCATCCTTTTCATTGCGGATTTGATCAGCTAAGCTGACTCCGCATACCCTACGTAGAGATCACATCTCTACAGCATTCCTATTTCTATCATTCTTCTTCTGTAATACACACGTTTCGCTGCCGTATAACTGAGTCGGTACCAACTCTGCATTGTGTACGGCCAAACGCGCAGCTGTGCTGACGTTCGCCGTATCATGCAGCTAAGGCTCCGTTAACCTTGTTACCGGCAGCAATACGCCTCATACCTTCCACATCCATCTCTACTGAACGTGCTTCCCAAATATACCGCTTCATTCAATTGTTCTAATATGAAAATATTTTCATTTACCCATTTTAGTACAAATTTTCGTAGACAAAATGAGGCTTTGAATTCCGCCACTCAGCAATCAACTGAAAAAGGGCAGTCTATTTAACTCGGAGCCTGAATCAAGTGTTTGACACTAAGTTCACTCCGTCTTTTTTGCTATGCGGGAAAAAAATATAGAACAGTAAAACAAATGCAAACGTTTGGTATCATATATTTTTTAAAGCCATTTGTACAATTGTAGTATTCTATAGCTTAACGCAGTATTTTGATACTGTACTGTAGATATAGGGAACCTAGTGAAACAGAGAGATATCTTACATAATAACAATTAGTGCCCGAGCTATACAAATTTTCTACTTAACAAATAAATATGTGATATATATTTTCTTTTAAAAGAACAAAGTATCCATAATAATATTATTTTTTTTATACATAATTTCTTAAATAAATATTTAATATTATACATTAATGCAATTTCCATGCTATAACAAATTTATAAATGCAAAATTTTAGCACCTAATAGCCGCTTTTTTAGAAAATCGCGAACATCTATGGAGAAATAACGATAAGGGAGTAATTTGTAAAATTATATTTAATACCAAAGCCAGGCGTGGCGCAGGGGCATACGCGTGTGTCTGCAAACGCAACATGTTGCGGGTTCGATTTTCTCTCGATTATTGAGGCAAAGCGTGGCATTTAGTTCCGCCACTCAACACGCAAACCAGAATTCGTCCCAAAATAGAAAACGGAAGTGTCTTAATGGAAACGGAGTGTCGTAACACTAGGTTCCCAGATTCCCTCTGCTTATTCTATGCTATGTTATTCAGTATACTGCGTGACTTAAATTTTTTTTATTAAAGAATATATAAAAAAAAAAACATAAATAAAAACAAAACATTTTTCTTATTCCCTATTTAGATTAGCACAAGTTGAAATAACTTTATATTATAATTATTCGTTTATATATAATGGAGAAGTGAAGCAGCATTACGTTTAGTAAATAGCTTTCTTCTAAACTATATTCTTCTTACATTACTCAAAAATGCAATCCTTGGCTACCAGTCCCATAAAATATTTTCTAGGGACCCAATAAAATACATATTTTATTGTAAACCTTCTAAAGGACATATATATTATCTTTATTTTTATTATATCACTTTCCCTTATATAGTTTATTTGGCAGATTTATAACGTATATATTCAGGGTCATCTGTGAGGGTGTCCGCTGATGATGAAGACGGCAAGGATCTCGGTTGGAGCGGTAGTGGTGTGTCGAAACGCGGTTCTTCAGCCAATGCCCATATTATATCAACTAGCAATGGTTGGGCTAAGTTTTTGATTGCATCTTGACGGGCGAC